>APFE031654410.1:0-14134 GCA_000404065.3 Pinus taeda
ATGCAAACTCCTCTAGCAGGTAACTGGAGGAAGGAGGATGCTACTTCAGGTGAAGTAGTAGCTGCTATTGTGTATTGGCAATTTATGGGTTTATTGATGTATTTAGTGAATGCACGACCAGATTTGTGCTTTGCGGTGAACCAGCTGAGTCAAGCTATGGTTCAACCTACCAATCTATTTTGGAAGGTAGCTAAGCATGTGCTGAGATACCTCAGAGGCACATCTCAGTATGGATTATGGTACAGACAGATAGAGGGAGTGAAGCTTCAGGGCTTCACAGATGCAGATTGGGCACGGAGTCCATCAGATTGGAAGAGAACTTCAAGAGGAATTTTCAACCTTGTTTCAGCTCCAGTTTCTTGGTACAGTAGGAAACAGAGGTCAGTTTCACTTAGTTCAGCAGAGGCTGAATACATGGTTGCAAGCCAAGAAACATGTGAGGCCATTTAGATGCAGAAAATTCTAGTTGGGTTGTTTGATCGGAGGATGGATCCAACTGTGATCTATTTTGATAATAAAATTTGTATCAAACTCTCTGAGAATCCAGTATTTCATGACAGGTCCAAGCACATTGATATCCGGTATGATCATCTTTAAGACTGTGTGGTGAAGAGGATCATGTTGTTGCAGTATGTTTCGACCAAGGAGTAGGATGCAGACATTTTAACTAAGGCATTGTCAAAATGCAAATTCGAGTTCCACAGGGACAGGATCGGGGTGAGAGATAATCCATTTCTTGTTGAGAGGGAGTGTTGAAAATAGCAACAACAAATGCTAAAAAATAGAAATGCTAAAAATAGCATTGCTATAGATAGCATTTCGGGATACATTCCAATTTTAATTAGTCGCTAAATTAAAATTGAGAATTAAAATTTGAATTTGATCTCAGCAACTGTTTGTAAAATAATTAATTGATTCATCTTGAGTTAATTAGTTGGAGAAAATCAAACATGAAGTTTATGTGAAGACATGCAATAGTTATCCCTTTGATTGAGGAAGTTATGCCTTAATTAAGGAGATCAGGATGAGTTGCACTTTGAATTGTAATTAGTTAGCTCAGTTAACTGAGTTAAGTCCAGTTAGATTAGTTCCAACAATTTGTGGAACTGATTGTGAGTTCAGTTAGTCAATGCATGCATGCATGCAACTAGTGTACTTCAAATAACTGAATATTCTCTCATAAATAACTCATGCATGTCAGTGTAGATAGAGACCCAGTTGAGAACAAAGGATGGGATAGGGTACTATCAGTTGTCAGAATATTCCCATGAATATATCTCTTGCATGTAGAAGGAATTCTTTCCTTGAGGATTGCACAGTTATTTCAGAGGTTTGTGAGAAGTGTGTGAGGTAATTACACACAGGTGGCAGCTTGAGGACCCAGGAGAAAATGAGCAAGGAAATAGGAGGCTTGGAAGACTAAAGGAAGGCATATGTGTTGTCTATTTTGTCTATGAGCAGTAGTGAGGGATTGTACTGAGAGCTGGATAGCTTGTGAGCTAAAGCTTTGTGTAATCCTGAGATATTTTCACTTGTATGATAATACAGATAGCGATGTTTTAAGTTGAGGCTTTCCCCAACGTATTCTTGTGTGTTCATGTGTGATTGATTTCTTCTGCATCTGTTATATGTGTTCTATTTGATCTTTCTCAAAATCGATTAAGCTTTCGCAAGTTTGTTTGTAGAAGTAGATCAAGTATTTTGCTTTAGTTACATTGCATTATCAAGTGATCTACAGTGAGAATTTCTACAGAATACACAACAAGGTGTTGTTCCAAACCATTCTCTATACTTTCATCTAACAATATAGAGAAAAATGGAATTTCTAATATTTTTCTAGTTTGCACTTCTTCAAGGTAATTTGATATAGAGTGAATAAATTAAGTAGTTGATTTTTTGTTTATGTAGGAAGAATACTCCACTCGAGAAGGCATATTAGGCGTCAGCAGATGCATATGAAGATGACAAATATCTTCATAAGTAGCAATTGAAATATCTTTTTGTGTAATAAAATATGCTAAATTCATGGTGGTTATGACCCCTTTCTTATTAGCCTCACTTATAGCCACTATGTGTTCTCTAATGGGCTTTGTCAAACTTTCAATTTAATACAAATTTCTCTAAGTTGATGTTTGATGAATAATAGATATTGCATGAGTTGTCACGGCATCGTATTGAATGGTATTCCATCCATCTCCAATACACATGGACCTTGAGCCTTGTACTTCTCACAAATTTTGCACTTCATACTAGTCTTGCCATATTCAACGTTGATACTATACACCCTAGGATGTTCTGTCGTCCACTCTTCTTGAAATTCATGTTTTAAGAAATCTTTCCTCCTAGAACTACTAGATACATCATCTTGTCCTTCCTTTTCACGACCAAAAAATCTAGATCAACAACAAACTCTTTATCTATTTCTTCATTAGCATCGTCATTCAAATCAAGTATAGATGGAATATCTTTAACATTAGAAGTCTTTGATGTTTTAGAATATCCATAAAAAATGTCAATAGTTGATTGACCGTTCCTTTTTGGAGGTATTTCTATTTAAATAATGTACCTACATGCAAAACAATTACAATAAATTAATAGTTTAAAACACTTACAAAAATAAACAACATAACATAGATAGCTTAAAAATATTATCTACAAATAGAACTCTTAGAAACCTAAAACCATACCACAAAAAAATGTCTTAATAATTCACCATGTCACCATCTAATCTAAATCACATGACATCAATTTGGGCTTTGATTTCACATGAACTCTAATTATGGTGAAGCTTCAAAATATGTCCACTTTTGTTATTGCCAAGTGTGTCGGTTATCCCACTCTGTGTGAGAAGGCACTTTTTTTTAACAGAAAAAATGGTGGAGGATTTTAGTTAGTTAGTTTAAATCCAGTGTTCTCCCTAAAAGGTTATAAGGTAAAATTTAGGAATAGAGTATTCCATTTTTCCTGATATGGGTAAAATTTAGGAATAGAGTATTCCATTTTTCCTGATATAGCATGACTATTAGTAGATAAAATGTTGTAGGATTTTGATTAATTTGTTTAATGAGTGTTTTTTTTAGAAATTTATAAGTTTAAATTCAAGAATAAAGTATAAACAACTCTATAAATTTTCTTAATCAAATTATTATCAATAGTGGATTATGGAAATGTGGTTAAACCTATAGTCTAAACCTACAATTGTCTATGGTCCAGGTCTCTCTCCAAACCTTCAAACAGAAAAGTGAGACCAATTTTTTTTTTTTTATCTTTTGAAGTTTTACGAAATACTTCTAAATAAATTGATCAGACTAATTTTAAACAAATGGACGTTGGAGACTTGGAAACTCCCATAACAAGAATATTATTATTATATTTTAGTGAGAAACTCACTCTGAAATTCTTAGAGGGATTTGCCTTGTTAAAATACAAGGGCCCACGCCAATTTTTTTGGTTAACCAAATTTCAAGCATAACTAAACTTTAGGCTCATTATTATAAAAAAAAATATTACTTATAAAATAAAAATAAAAATTATACAAAACCAATGACGATGTAAACCTACTTTCACATAGTTTACCTTCATGTAGGATAGAACTAGACTTTCAATTTAGAGGCTATACGACTGAGCTATAGAGTCAGAGATGGTTAGAGGTAGGGTATGTTGAGAATCTATTATAGAGATATATTTTGGAGATATTAGAAGGTAGCATGTGACAGGAACTTCGAAGAACCAGCACCAGAATGACCACAACAACCATTATTTCAAGACTCTACAAACGTCAATTTTTTTGGTCTCTCCTTTCTTAAAATAGTATAGAAAAACAACCAATTTGTTGATAAGATCATTTATTTATTCAATGGTACTCATAGATTTATAATAATTTTAATCCAAGAAGAGAATTTCATTGACAACTAGAAGTGATAGTCCTGGAATTTTGTAGTCTTCCTAACTTCATGTTGATCCATTAGTATAGCAAATAGTTAGGTTGCATTAAATAAAAATGTGGGTTGTGGATCGGGCCACCTACAAGATGCATCTATATATGGTTATACTATTTCATATAAATATTCATATTAAATCAAAATAAATTATACTGAATCAAACTCAAATTTGCATGCCCACAGTTCAAACCTAACTTATGAAATCAAAAAATTAAAAGCTCACACCAACTCACACCCATAATGTCTGAAGAAAAAATCAATGCCTAACCTAGGGCGTCAATTCGTCGTTTCCTCGAAACTGAATGTGCATATGCCTTGAGAGTGCGAGTGTCAGGGAAGTAGACTGCCCAAATCTCTTTTGTGCCTGTGCAGTTTGACAATGAATCCAACCACCAACAATATTAACACGACTTCACACTGGCGCAGTGGCACTGATTGGCATACTTTCTGTAAAAGGAAGGTGGCAGAAAGCAAGATGGATTGTGGTTGCAAACATTCCAATAAAGGTAAATTTCCCTTACAACTTTTAATCCACTCGCGAATCGATTGTGGTTGTCGACTTGTAGCTAGGAACTTGCTAGTTGTGTCGTTAAGTGAGGAGTCAACTTGCAAAAAAATGCACTGTTAGATGGAAAATAAAGGGGTATAATAACATTTTGGAAAAAAAATTAAACATCAAAAATACGTTTTCCACCATTCCAGGAACGTCACGAAAAAGAGCATCCACAAATTCCAATAATCAAATACAGGGAAAATGCCTTATGAGCAGCACAATGCCCATCAAATTCCATCCCTGGTGGAAGGTACACGAATGTTATTAGAAGATAAATTTAAATTTATGATGATTGTTATTTTTGGCATCAAATGAGAAGTAAAGTTAATTGTTGATTTTGTTCTGTATTTTTTGGATGCTGAAAATCAATAATAGATATAAAGATGTGTGAAAGACAATTATTATTTTTTCATTTTTTAACTTACTTTTAAAGAAGCTAGATTTTCCTTTAATCAATTTACAATGGAGTAGTAGGCCATCTTTTTGGAAATACCATAAGAATAAATAATATGGCAAGATGGAATAATTGAACTCCTTCGGAGTTTGAATAATGAGCATTGTTGTTGTTAGGAAAATAAATTGCTATCTACTTTTATTACCTTTCAGTTTTAAGCTATATTGTGATTTCATGTTGTAGACGTTGTTGTGAATACATTGTTCAATAGAAGGCCATCTTAGTATTTAGCAATGAAGGATTTGGTTATTCATGAACATTCTTTTATTTTTTCTTGCTAAGTGTCATAGGCTTCATGAATGAATAAACATACTAACATGTAGAAATTGTTAAAGCAATCTAGCACAACATCTTGTAAGGCTATGTCATTGAAGGCATTCATGTTTCCATAGTATTGAATATGATAGGTTGAATATGTTCTCACACTATTATAGTGTCCTCCCAAAGAAGCACCGCTAAGAAAATCCTCCAACTATGGGCCTTTGCATTGCTATAGTTTCCTATCAAAGAAGAGCCACCAAAAAAATCCTCTATATTTGGGCCTTAGACATATAGCCATCTTAGAAAAAATATTAACATCAATTTTTTTTTCCTTTTATGAAATTGGTCTTCATGAATTTCTTACTCACAAATTTTTGTGAGAATTTTCATTGGAGGTGGAAATGATGCAAAGAATAACTAATTGTGTTTATGAGCACAAAACATTGAGAATTGACCATTTTGCAACATGTCTACCCCTTCTTTATAATTCTACAATTGCAAAAGTAGTTTTAAGGTTGTGTACCTATGTCTATCTAGTTAGAGTCAATGGAGTTCATGGACATATACAATAGGTCATATTTAGGAGCAAAGGTTTTTCAAAATCCTTTTCTTCAATTGCACGCCTACTATGAGAATCACATTTCCCTACTAGCAAGTAGCATCAGTGATAAAATCATAAGCCAAAGATCATCCAAGTTCTCCTTTCTTTAGCAATGATAAGATCATTCCTTTTGCTCCTGTCTTTAGCAATGATCCATGCATTTACAAGTATTCATACCTAGATATGACCTTTTCTATTATAATTGTTACCTTGTTTAAAGCTTTAGTTTGTTTGAAGTCTATCTATAGGAACAAAATTTGCAATCACTACCTTCTTTAAATATCTACTTTGTATGAAGTCTATCTATTGAAACAAATTTTCTTCTTTATAAACCTAAGGCCATGTAGAAAGTTAAAACGATAGTAATGCAATGATGATCATATGAGGTGAAATGGTGTAAAAAGATAATGTCATGGAAACTAATAAAAATCGAAGAGACAATTAGCTCTCATTGATTAAATGAGAGAGGAGAACAATCTTGGCATGATGTCTACGTTGTAGTTATGATGTACTAACAATGCCCCAAATGATCGATTTATTGTACAATGTTAACATATTGTCAATGCCCTAAACCCAAACAACAAATTAAAAAAGTATCCAAAATATAGACTTAAGGTCAGATCATCACCTAAACTAATAGTGAAAGCATACAATATCATATCAAACAAAAACATTTAACAAAATAAAAAATTATCCTTTAATTTATATTTTGAAATTTTCAAAAAATTGAATGCATCAGATAGGAGTAAGGGATTAAGCCTAAAAACTAGTAAATTGATGTAAATTTTATACTAAAAATTTTAATAAGATTTTTATGGTCATTAATGTTAAAGAATAACAACTTAGAATAACTTGGAGGTAGCTTTTCCTATATTCATCCCTTGGTTCAAATATTTCAAACATTTATTATAATGTCTTTTTAGTTATAGCAAAACCTTTTATTATTTTAAAAATATATTTATGGAAAATTTTGATTATTAAACTCGGAGGTGAACTTTCACTCTCTCAGAATAATTTGTTTTATTTTTCTCAATTAAGACAAACTCAATTTTCTTGCTTAAAAAATCATTATCATCATTATCGTTATAATTATAAATATGAAAATTATTTTCTTATCCAATCCCGTGAGAATTTTGAAGCTGAGATCCCTATGGGGTTATTGACTTCATACATACAACAAGCAAACGAGTCAACCTAGTCACTACCAAATGAAATTCAGTGCAGTCAAGTGCACCACGTGTTAGATGAAAATTGGGTTTGGCTTTGAAATAAAACACTCACTATAATGACGGGAATGGGGAAGAGATTTCTATTTAGTTGTCATAGTGTTTGATGAAAATTGGGTTTGACTTTGAAATAAAACACTCACTATAATGATGGGAATGGGGAAGAGATTACTATTTAGTTTTCAATGACCATGAAGGGTTAGAGATAGGGATAGTTTAGAAAATTAGGGATAGAGATAGGGATAGTTTAGAAAAGTAGGGATAGGGATAGTTTAGAAAAGTAGGGATAGAGATAGGGATAGTTTAGCTAATTTTTTTTAACCATATGGTGAATCTTACCAGGTCTAATCTAGGGGAGATCCAGGATCAAACTTCATAGCTGCCACTATAACACCTAAGTTCCTATGATTTTAGCAAGAGCAGACTCATGGGAAAGGGGAATCCACCCCTCTAGCCTCCACTACAGCAGGTCATTGTACTCAATGAGGTTTGAACTTCGGTCTCCCTCAGCTTCGCCCATGTGACTTACCGTCAAACCACACATCACTGTACAGTTGTTAATAAAAAAAAATGAATGATTTTAATGAGGTTAACCATGAGTCACTTAAAAGAACAAGAGAATAACAACTTCGTATTCCTTTCTGGCAAAAATATTTCTAGGAATCCACTCCCTACGAAATTCAATTCAGCACAGAAATGCAGGTCAAGTGTTTCATAATTACGTAATGCAGTCAACCCCCTGAAAAAATTGAAGCTATGATCTAAAGGGGATTACAATTCCGCGGTCAATATTTGCATTGATATGGAAAGAAAGCGACTACGAAATGCAATAAGTAACCAGTAAACCACGAGTTCGATGGAAATTGGGTTCCAATTTGAAAAGGAAATTGTGTGGATGGTTTTCTCATTAGCCCAAAAAGTGAAAAATCGACAGTTATGGGAAACCATTAATTAAGCTAAAGGTTTTTTTTTAATGGCGAGGCTTTGCCTCACGACATTGTTCATAGACTCGTCGGCCTCCACCTCATATTCCTAGATTCGTTTTCTCCTTGCGGTCGGTGAGAACGTTGCTCCTTCCTGTAATCTTTCGCTGCCTCCACCTCATAGATTCATTTTCTCTTTGCGAGATAGGTGAGAACGTTGCTCCTTCCTATGATCCTTCCCCGCCGCTGACCACCTCTGAAAAGTACTCGAATTTGGGGAGTTTTGACGCCAGCTACATTGTCTTGATGGGCCTTGACCCTGATTGTGGTAGACAGGCTTGGAATTTCAAATTCTTTTTGCCCGACAAATGAAAATTTCATGATGTTTTTACATTTTACATGCTCTTTATTTTACGTTTTACGCCAATAAACCACCTTTCATACTAATAAATTAAAATAGTAGCATTGGATCTTCCGGCATTGAACTCTTCTATGTAATAATCAATAAATAATTCTATGTTTGTTCATAAAGTTTCAAAGTAGAATCATATAGTTTTCACATAGATGCTAGTGAGCAGTGTACAACATCCACAGTGTGAAAATGGTCATCCAAGCCTCCAATGTGAATATACTACTAATCATCTTACAATGTATGATGTTGAAAATATAGTGAAATTATGGTAATTTATTAAAAGTAACAGCGACTAGCATTTATTCATGCTTAACACAACATTCTTTAAACCAAATTACCAAAGTTGTGCTTATAATTGCAAACTTTCAGACTTCACATAGATATATCCATTTCTAACAAAAACAAATGGTTGAAATATCAAAACATGATCCCCAATCTGAACAATTATATCAACAGGTGGTTCCCAATCTAGACAATCTTCGAACAGCAGAAAACTTGAAGGCAAATATGGACAGTGTGGACTTTTAGTTAACCATTCAACTATAATTTTTCACCATTAAAGCAAGAGGATTGAACAATTACAAATCGTTCTCGTAAATTTATCTTTGGGTTGACAATTGGATTATCTCAAATGATGCTAGAACATTAATTTAGGATTTTTTTACACAAATCAAGACTAGAGGTCAATTCATAAATTCTTCTCATGCGTGTACAAACCAGATTGAAGCGATTTTCCTCATAAACTCCGAAATAAGGAAGGGAAAATTATAATCACTAATCTTTTTTATTTTTCTAAAAAGGCTCAGAAAATTGTAATCGCAGACCTTTTTCATTATTCTAAGAAGGCTCGGAAAATTCATTCAAATCATGCACATTTTTCATTCTTCTGTAATATTTTATATAATCACACACATTTTTCATTTTTCTATAATATTTTATGTAGTTTTACCATTAAAAACACATCTTAAACAATGTACAGAGGACAAAATGTTAAACATTTGTTAACCCAGAAACATTATTTTTAACATATTCTGGTCTATACGTATATTATATATGAAAATTTTCAATCTCCGCTCACTAACAGACTCGAATTCTAGTTTTATTACAATTTCCAGATCCAAAAAAATAGGATCAGTTTCACTAAAATTAAAAAGAAATATTTGTTTTTCATCTTTTTAACTTAAGTAAATAAAAATAAAAATACAAGTGACACTGGTTAGTTTCAAACTAGTTTTATTATAATTCCCAGAGCCAAAAAATTAAGATGTCTGTCTAAAAATAGAAAAAAAATATTTGGTTTTCATTTTTTTAACTTAATTAAATAAAAATAAAAATACAACACAACAGTTAGTTTTCATAAGTCATTTATTGTTGTGCACCTCACTACCATACTCAAACAAATCTAGCATTATAGAAGTCAACAAACAAAATAAAGAAATTTTACGACACCATGCATCATTGTATGTGGGTAAAAATAGTGGAATTCTAGTCTATCATATTTATAGTCCAAATTTATAGTGAGACTATTTAAACAATGAAAACCATGCAAATGTAGTATAAATAAAACATTTAGTGGAATTTTTCCAAACTATAGTGTATTTCATTGAAATTCAAACTTGTTAGAGAAAATACAAAATAGTTTTTAATAATAGATCGTAATTATACTTCATTTAAAGTCAATCTTTCTAGAGAAACTACAAAAAACTTTTTAATAGGGATATCTTAACATAACCTAGAAGAAATTTCAAAGCTCAAGAATCCGTCTTGACTTTGTATCAGTCCATACCTCATATACTGCATGCCAATCAACATTAGATCATTCAGGTCCATTCAAAGATATTCTCAAGCACCCAGTGTATCCAACCCTAGCCTTGATTTTCTAATGTCCTTGATGGTGTTTTGCTTAGAAAATCCCCTTTCACAATCTATTGTACTTGCAGGAATAGTGAGCATGGCTTGCCATAATTTCATCATATTAGGATAAGTTTTGTGCCATTGTTTTGTTTTACGAAAGACTTTCCATGCTTCTTTCATAGAAAAACCCTCACAAGCCAGATTTAATGAATCAACAAAAGGGTGCAACTCTCTTTTACAAGCTTTAACATCAAATAAAGCTACAAATCCAACATCACTTGATATGGTATGTTGCAAATGTTGAAAAAGCTTTAAAAGCCAATGTTTTGAATTTTTCTCACGATTACGACGCTCTTCTAGATAATAGCAAGGGTTGAACAATTTTGGTGCATTAAAAAGATGAAGGTCTGGAAATCTTTCATTTAAAGAGTCTATGAGAGTCCCTATATAACCTTTTGTGAGTTGTTGACAACTCTCTTGTGTACCTTCAATACAAGGTTTCATAGATTGTTTCCTTGCTTCATTGCATTCAATATCCATGGCTGAGATAGAGAAGTATCGTAATTCATGTCTATCTACCAATGTCCCTTCATCTTTCATATCAGTGTATCCATTTTGAGAATCACTTAAAAATTTTGAAAGATAAATTGTGTCTTCTGCAAATGTCCCTTTTCTCAAAAACCATCTAGATAATGTACTTATAGTTACTTCAAGAGCCAACCCAATAGTTGTAATGTCCACATTTTCTTCCTTAAAAAGTCATATTCAACTATTCTAAAGAGATGAAAGACATGGATCTCATGCACTACTTTCTAGGCATGGAAGTGTGGCAGAAGGATGAGGAAGTGTTTGTGTCTCAAAGCAAGTATGCCAATGAGATACTCAGGAGATTCCACATGGAGAAGTGCAAGCCCATGCAGACTCCTTTAGCAAGTAACTGGAGGAAGGAGGATGCTACTTCAGGTGAAGAAGTAGCTGCTATTGTGTATCGGTAGCTTGTGGGTTCATTGATGCATTTAGTGAACACATGACTAGATTTGTGCTTTCCGGTGAATCAGCTAAGTCAAGCTATGGTTCAGCCTACCAAGCTGTTTTGGAAGGCAACTAAGCATGTGCTGAGATACCTTAGAGGCACATCTCAGTATGGATTATGGTATAGACGGACAGAGGGAGTGAAGCTTCAGGGTTTCACAGATGCAGATTGGGCAGGGAGTCCATCAAATCGGAAGAGCACTTCAGGAGGAATTTTCAACCTTGGTTCAGCTGCAGTTTCTTGGTACAGTAGGAAACAGAGGTCAGTTGCACTTAGCTCAGCAGAGGCTGAATACATGGCTGCAAGCCAAGCAGCATGTGAGGCCATTTGGATGCGGAAAATTCTAGTTGGGTTGTTTGATCAGAGGATGGATCCAACTGTGATATATTGTGATAATCAGAGTTGTATCAAACTCTCTGAGAATCCAATATTTCATGACAGGTCCAAGCACATCGATATCCGATATCATCATCTTCGGGACTGTGTGGTGAGGAGGATCATGTTGTTGCAGTATGTTTTGACCGAGGAGCAGGATCCAGACAATTTAACTAAGGCATTGTCAAAACGTAAATTCGAGTTCCACAGAAACAGGATCGGGGTGACAAATAATCCCTTTCTTGTCGAGAGGAAGTGTTGAAAATAGCAACAAGAAATGCAAAAAATAGCATTGTTATAGATAGCATTTCGGGTTACATTCCAGTTTTAATTAGTACCTAAATTAAAATTGAGAATTAAAATTCGAATTTGATCTCAACAGCGATTTGTAAAATAACTAATTAATTCATCTTCAGTTAATTAGTTGGAGAAAATCAAACATGAAGTCTATGTGAAGACATGCAATAGTTATCCCTTTGATTGAGGAAGTTATCCCTTAATTAAGGAGATCAGGATGAGTTGTACTTTGAGTTGTAATTAGTTTGCTTAGTTAATTGAGCTAAGTCCAATTAGATTAGTTCCAACAGTTTGTGGAACTGATTGTGAGTTTAGTTAGTCAATGCATGCATGCAACTAGTGTACTTCAGATAACTAAATATTCTCTCATAAATAACTCATGCATGTCAGTTTAGACAGAGACCCAATTGAGATCAAAGGATGGGACAGTGTACTATCAGTTGCAGGAATATTCCCATGAGGATATCTCTTGTATGCAGAAGGAATTCTTTCCTTGAGGATTATTTCCTTGAGTATATGTCTTGTTGTAGACGTTGTTGTGAATACATTTTTCAATAGAAGGCCATCTCAATATTTACCAATGAAGGACTTGGTTAGTCATGAACATTCTTTTATTTTTTCTTGCTAAGTGTCACAGGCTTCATGGATGAATAAACATACTAATATGTCGAAATTGTTAAAGCAATCTAGCACAACATCTTGTAAGGCTATGTCATTGAAGGCATTCATGTTTCCATAGTATTGAATATGTTAGGTTGAATATGTTCTTACACTATTATAGCGTCCTCCCAAAGAAGCACCGGTAAGAAAATCCTCCAACTGTGGGCCTTTGCGTTGCTATAGTTTCCTATCAAAGAAGTGCCACCAAAAAAATCCTCTATATTTGGGCCTTAGACATATAGTCATTTTAGAAAAAATTCAGTGCAGTCAAGTGCACCACGTGTTTGATGAAAATTGGGTTTGGCTTTGAAATAAAAGCCTCACTATAATGACGGGAATGGGGAAGATATTACTATTTAGTTGTCATAGTGTTTGATGAAAATTGGGTTTGGCTTTGAAATAAAACACTCACTATAATGACGGGAATGGGGAAGAGATTACTATTTAGTTGTCAAAAGGGTTAGAGATAGGGGTAGTTTAGAAAACTAGGGATAGAGATAGGGATAGTTTAGAAAATTAGGGATAGAGATAAGGATAGTTTAGAAAAGTATGGATAGGGAAAGTTTAGCAAATGAGGAGAATGCAAAGGAGATTACTATTTAGTTGTTAATAAAAAGTAATGAATGATTTTAATGACGTTAACCATGAGTCACTTAAAAGACGAAGAGAATAACAACTTCATATTCCTTTCTAGCAAAAATATTTCTAGGAATCTAGTCCCTACGAAATTCAATTCAGCACAGAAATGCAAGCCAAGTGTTTCATAATTACGTAATGCAGTCAACTCCCCTAATAAATTTGAAGGGGATAACAATTCCGCGGTCAATATTTGCATTGATATGGAAAGAAAGAGACTACGAAATGCAATAAGTAACCAGTAAACCACGAGTTCGATGGAAATTGGGTTCCAATTTGAAAAGGAAATCGTCTAGATGGTTTTCTCATTAGCCCAAAAAGTGAAAAATTGACAGTTATGGGAAACCATTAATTTTGCTTAAGGTTTTTTAGTGGCGAGGCTTTGTGTAACGCCCTGGCGACCGGGCGCTCCGCGCACGGAGGGCGACCTTCCTACCCGACGACCGTTCACACGAAACGGCGAGTGCACCTAGCAGTACGGGTCCGTTCATCACTATGGGCAAACAGCAACATAGCAGGGAAGCAATGGGGCGACTGATCCAAGGTTGAAGGACGCATGACACAAGGGGCACGAAGGACGAAAGGGCATGTGGGTGGCGTTGGTCGGCTTTACAAAAAGACCGACCCACCACAACGACACTGTTCTCAACGATTAAACGTCACATAACGATAAAATATGGGCGTGAACAAGTATGTGGGAAGATATGGCGGAAGACCGAATATATCGAAGGCATACGTGGAGAATAAAATATATTATGCTCGGATGAGAGATAATATATGCATGGCGTTATACATTAAAAATAACCCATGACTGAAAGCTTATATTATAGGAATACACGCATATTCACATGTGGAGGGATTAAAATAATATAAGGACGCATACGTGGGCACATAAACCATTATGCGGG
>APFE031654415.1:0-14333 GCA_000404065.3 Pinus taeda
TGGACATGTCCTGCTTCTTTCCTTTCGCACTAGACTGAGAAGCTTTCTTGCTCTTCCCTTTCTTTGCTTTACCAGCCAAAGTGCAATTTTCTTCATCAGCTCCCTTTGATGAAGATCCGTCCCTGGTACTCCGCCTGATCTCCTCCTGCACAAGATCTGACCACAACCTTTCCCATCCTGGCAATTTTTCCCGACCATTGACAGAGTCCAGATAGGAATGCCAACTCTTCGGAAGACCAAGGAGAGCCAAGCTCACCAAGTCCTCATCATCGACAATAACCCCCACACTTCCCAGCTCGTCTCGACACTGAGTGAACTTCGTGAGATGCTTGGGCATACTGTCACCCTTCTCGCATTTGATGTTTTTGAGTTTATCTTTGAGGGCCAGCTTCCTCTGATTGCTCTTGCTTTGGAATAATTCTGTTAACAATTTCCACATCAAATATGGAGTAGCCTTTCCATGGAGGCTGGACACAATGTGATCCTTCACGCCCTCCAACAGAATCCTTCGACATTTTGCGGTCATCTTTTGCCAAGCATCAGCTTCAGTAGCATCAGTAGGCTTTGGGACATTCGTCTCTATGAACTTCTTCAGCCCGTTATCATCCAATACTGCCTCCATCCTATCCTTCCATGCAATATAGTTCGTACTGCCCTCAAGGGCATACTCCAATCACAATCCTGTGAAAGACATCTTAGTTTTGACACCAAGAAAACATTGCTGCAAATTCGAATTCCACCAGCTTAAAACTCAACCACTTCCGATCTAAAATTCATGAGAATAAAGTATTTCTTGTATAAAGATCGACTGTATGGGCATTCATCAGATATCTCACCTTCCAAAAGAAGGATGAATCCAGAGGCTACCTAGCCCGATCACAGACTCTTCCTGAAGAAATAAAATGTAAACACTTTCTGAATAATAGATCTGATGATCAATACAACACTGATATCATGTAGAACTTCTTCTACAAATCAGCTAGCTCTGATACCATGTAAGAAATTTTGAATAAGAAACACATATTCAATGGAGATTATCCTGAACATGTACTATTGCGGAATACATACAGAATACATAAGCTCCTCTACGTTGATCATTAATATAGCAACATCAATAACAATAAAACATCAAGAGCATGCACACATTAACACAATATTTAACCCAAGGAAAGATTACAGATGAAAACCCCACACTATCTGGATATTAATGATTGAGAACATGTAACATTACAATAGTCAATACTTCTCACAAGTATACAACAGTATCTCCACCTGTTACACACAATACATCTCATATATGATCTCCAAATCTATTCCACTGCTTGCTTGCCTCCACTATTCAATACCTGCTCACGAATGGATGAGAATGGTTGAACCAAACTCATATTTACCTCAAAAGAATCACTCACACTGGGAATCACGTGAGCAGAGGCTATAATCACTTGGTATTGGCCAATTCTCATTATCATAATTCAATCCCATTGATTGTGCAAATCCTCATGCACAACTATAGTCACAACTGATAGCAATATGATCCTCTAACACCTGGTCTGCTGAACTGAACAAATGCACTACATGCAATCTGAGTTAATGATGTACTTTAGTTGGCATTATACTTAATAATTATTAACAACTCATCAATACTTCTTTTGCAGTTAAACAATTACAACTAGTTAGACCAGTCAAACTGAACACAACTCCATCAACTCCACAATCAACTCCACCAAACTCAACTGGTTGAGTTCTAACTGAATTCATGCATGCAACAACTCAACTGACCCACAAAGAAAACATATTTCCTTTCGACAGCTACATGTGCCACATCTGTAGCTCAAACTGAAGTGCTCCAAGAGAATAAGATAAAGTTTATAGTCTAAATATTATTATAAGATAATAATATTTGACTGCTCTATAATTAGACTTGATAGTGTCACCGCTGTTGTATAAAAATAGAAGTCCATCTATTTTTTCCAACTTGAACAATCATCCATAAAAAAAATCCTGCAACTCATAGACATGATCCATATGTCTAAAAATAGACTTTGCGACATAATTTTCCTGCGGGCCCACTTAGTGAAGGCGACTCTTTTCACTAAGCTCCATCATCTTGTTGCACTCAGCTACAAAAGTAAGAATGTCTTTTTTCTATGTCCAAAAGAATGAACATCAAGTGCGAGCATAAGTCTTCTGAAAGCCTAAATGGCCTGTAGTGGGAGATGAGTGCAACTCCGCCAAAATGCGACTTTTGAGGTTGGATGTTGGTGATATCATGACTTTGTCCTTGTAGCAAAGAGTCTCATCCTGCTAAGAGTAGCCCGCTGTGGAATTTGGATCCGCCTGCAATTTATTAATGAGTTGGGAGAGCAAAGGATGTGTAATCCATTCCTTGCGAGCCTCTTCAATCCATTTTGGAATGGGAAGGGAGATTGCGAGTAGGGTGTTTTCCTCCTTAAATTGGCATGATAAAGCATCTGCTACGACATTTTCGCGTCCTTTCTTGTAAATTATTTCATAATCATATCCCAACATTTTGGCAAGCCATTTATTTTTTTGTGGCGAGGATAGGCGTTGCTCCAAAAAATATTTAAGGCTTTAATGGTCTGTATAGATTTGGAAATGCTGCCCTAATAAGTATGGTCGCCAGGTATCCACTAAATGTAAGATAGCCATCATCTCCTTCTCATAGGTAGATTGTCCCAGATTTGTTCCACTTAGTTATTGGCTAGTGAAGGCCAAGGGTCGACCTTCCTGCATTAAGACCACCCCAATATCCGTACCTGAAGCATCACATTAAATCACAATAGATTTGGTGAGGTTGGGTAGTGCTAATATGGGGGTGGAACACATGGCATATTTGAGAGCTATAAATGCTTGTTGTGCTTCATCATTCTAGAGAAATTTATTTTCCTTGAGAAGGTGAGTGAGGGGTCTAGCAATGCGACCATAATTGTGGAAAAATTTGCGATACTAGCTCGTGAGACCCAAAAATCCTCTCAAGTTCTTCAAGGTCTTTGGTTGAGGCCAATCCTGCATTGCCTGGATCTTTTTGGGGTCCACACTAACACCTTCACACCCCACAATGTGGCCCAAATACTCAACTTCTTCCATGCGAAAATAACACTTGGACATCTTGACAAATAATTTATGCTTCCAGAGCAGTTGCAAGAGCAGATCTACATGCTGAAGATGTGTGGCCCACGTGCGGCTGTAGATGAGGATGTCATCAAAGAAAACGAGGACAAATTTTCTGAGACAGTGTTTGAGCAGGTGGTTCATGAGGCTCTGAAAAGTGGATGGGGCATTACAAAGACCAAATGGCATGTCCTGGAATTCATAATGGCCTTCATGAATTTGGAAAGTAGTCATTGGAATGTCTACTTCTTTCATGCGAATTTGGTGATAGCCCGAGCAAAGGTTGAGCTTAGTAAAGAATTGAGCCCCATTTAGTTCATCCAGCAAATAATCGATAACTAGGATGGGAAATTTATCTTTGACCATCAGCTTGTTGAGGGCCCTAAAGTCTGGACACATACGCCACTCCCCATCTTTCTTGAGCACCATGACCACAAGCGATGAATAAGGACTAATTCTTGGACAAATGATGCCTGCTTCCAAGAGTTCCTTGATGATTTTTTCAACTTCATTCTTTTGGGTGAATGGATATCGATATCGGTGCACATTTGGTGGTTGGGCCCCCGGAACCAAAGTGATGCTATGATCATGTTCCCCTCTCGAGGGTGGAATCTCATGAGGCTTGTCAAAGACTGACAGATGGTTGTTTAGGATCTATTGCATCTCAGGATGAATATGAAGAGAAGTGGGTTCGAAGGCTTGGATGGCATTAAATTGGGCTATAATCCATGGTGGCCCTTTTTTAACAATTTTTCCATCCTATGTGAGTTGATGATTGAGGGAGCACTCACCTGGAGTCCACGGAGGGTAGGTGTGTTTTTGTTCTGCTTAAAGCTCATATATAACTCGTGGAAATCCATTATGATTGGGCTGAGTGTGTGGAGCCATTTAGCAGCCCAGAAAATGTCACACCCACCCTTGTGTATGGAAAACATGTGGGTCTTTAGATGATAATCCCCCCATTTGAAGTTTGGCATTTTCACAACGGCCTTCACATTTCATTGTCCCCCCATCAGCAATTTGGACTTGGAAATTAGAGACTGCTCCGACAAAACAATGCATTGCTTCAACGACTCTTTGATGGATAAAGTTATGTGTACTACCACTATCAATCAAGACTACTACAGGGTGATGCTTAATAAAAACTCTGATTTTGAGATTTTGGGGAGAAGAAATCCTTACCAAAGCATGAAGTGAGATAATTGGTTCGTAAGGTGTAGCTGGGAGTGCATTGTCCAGCTAGTTGTCCTCATCTTCCTCGTCTGGATTCTCAAATGGTGGGGCTTCCTCCGATGAAATGTGATTAGTAACATCAATTTGAAATAATTTGGGTTCCTTGCATTTATGCCTCGGGGAGTATTTCTCATCACAGTAGCAACACAATCCTTGCTTTCTTCTTTCCACCATTTCCACTGGTGACACCTTTTGAACCTTAAGTGTTTGGGTAGTGCTTGAAGCCTAGGTGGGGGGACCCTTGGCTATGAAATTTGGATGAGTCAACTGGGCTTCTAATGTGTGTTCTACTTCACGAGCTATCTTGCAAGCATCCAGCCATGAGATTGGGTGTTGCAATCGGACGTGGGCTTGTATGTCTTCTTTGAGACCACTGACAAAACATTCCATGTAGAACTTATCTCGTAGACCTCTTGTGCGGAAGGTTAAGGCTTCAAAGGATGTAATATATTCTTGCACTGTTATTGTCTTTCGGAGCTTAGTAAGATGACCCAAAAAATTAGATTCATGGTCAAAACAATCCAAAAGGGCTTTTGCAAATACCTACCAAGTCACGGGCCTTCCATAGCAATGTTGATGCCACTAGCACCATTGCCATCTTTCGGTGTCCAAATACATGCTACCCACACTTATCTGAGTCACATCATCTCAGATGTGATTTAATGTGAAATATTGCCCCATTTGTGCTAGCCATGTGGCCGGATGAGAGCCATCAAATTTATACATGTCCAGCTTGGGTGGTCATGGCTGGGACTATTTGTGGTTTCCAAAGAAGTGAAGAAAATGGATAGGCTCTCCCTCCATGTTTTTATTAAAAGCATATGCCTCTGATTGTTCCCCTGACTTGCCCTTTGTGATTGTGTCAGCTAAGGTATGGATCGTCTTCGTTAATGCATCCAACTTTTGTTCAAGGGCGTCGATCTTCTCATTGGCCATAGCTTGAGCTCTGGTTTGTGTAGGTTTTAACCCCGTACAAAAATTACCTGCATACGAATTCTAAATCACAGGAAAAATAAAAATATGAGAGCATAACATATAAAACACATATACACAGATATTTTCCACTGGATCCCAAAACCGGGACTACCAGCTTGATTTTTCATTATGTTCCTTTCAATGTTACAATACATATTTATACATGCCGAAGCATCCAATACCATGGACCGAAAAACCATTGCATCCAAACCATGGACCGAAACCATCGCGTCCAAAAAACATGTGCGAAAATCATGCACAAAACCATAGGTGGGTCCGCCCAACCTAACATAGGGTCCAAAACCAAAATTTTCCAGGGCGCTACCCCAGACCCCATGAAGTGGGGTTACGAGTACCCCTCAAACCCCCTGTTAACTATGTGGAAAGAATATAACACAACCCAACAGACCAGGCGCCCTTTACACAAACATCACAAACATTTCAATCTCATCATGGACAAAGACCATGCTCACAATAGTGCTTCTGTTGCTGCTATTAATAATGACGACCATCGAGCTGATAATGAAAAATATGGCTTCACTTTTATCCACGAACATATCATTCTGCATTCTAGGTTACTAATGAACAACTCCACATGAATAATGATATCGACGATTCCATGAGTGGAAACACAGCTATTACCATGCTCCTGAGATGTAATTTGTGACACACAACATAAAATTGTTGTAGTCCGATAGTGGCAGTGGACAACGACGTACTACCATCTAGAGGGAACATAAATTTTCTCATAGTGGAGTGATTCCCTTAAGCGATTTCCACAATTAGACCATGGCACCTTTTCATCAATGTAGTCTATATACAACATATTCTCTATGCATTAACTCTGACCTCATGTCCATCTACACAGTAAGAAATCTTAACAACGACTTCACACAGGCATACATCTTTCAAGTATCTCTCACATCGTGTGATCTCACAATTCCTTAATCATCGATAACCCCAACACACAGATATTGGCTCTAATACCACATGTTGGAAACTCACACAGCCATATCACAAAGCCATAAAACCATATGCATAGCAAATTAACACACAAACATTAAACTGGTGGAAAAGGTAGAGAACCATCATGTGGTCTGTCATGCTCATGTAATTCTCTCTTATTCAAATAATTTAATAATACATTTAAATACATGAGAAAGTGGTCTTAAGATAGTGTGTCTATCTTAGACTCACTTTATTGAGACAGTTTCTCAACTTACACACTAATTTAGGAGAACTAGTTGGAGAGAATCTCTCCTCCTAACTAAACTCCTTAGTTTGAGAAACTAACTCTCATGATTTAATTTAGTTAATTATTTTATTTGGATTTATAATTGTTTTTAAGAGAGTGAGGCTAACAAAAATCTATCAACCTTGTATATTCATAGGTATGAATGTTCCTTAGCTCAAATTGAGTTCAATGGAGGTCAAAATGATGGGTACCTTGTACTGGTGGGTTGGACTATTAAGGATATTTTATAGTTTTATTTTTTTGTATATCAAAACATGCTTGGAGGTAGTTGGAACAAAATGTTTTTTATTTTTTCTATTAAAATTACTATTTATGGATAGTTGTTGGCCCACTCAACATATGGCAAAGTTTTAGACATAATTTAAAATATTTTAGCACTTAATATTAATATTCTGTTCAAATATTGGTGGTAGATATGTCACGTTTTGGTGGCTTAGTGTGACCAATACTATGATAACTATTGTTCCTTGAACAACAATAAACATATGTCTCCCTATTGAATTTAAACACTGCTAAATAGTGATTGCGTGCAATTAAACTAAAAAAAAATATTCCACTTTGCATTCAGTCAGATAATATATTGAGTATGGTCAGTCTCAAGGAATATTTTCGTATATATATGAATCTTCTATTGAACTCAAATATTACTATGAATCTTCTATTCAACTCAATTAATACTATTAATGCTACTCATTAATCATCGTCTAAAATAAAAATTCATAGGCGGTTTTATGTGAAAAGTTTTTTTCAATATATAATATTGTTTGTTTTCTATTAATTTTGAATCAAGAAAAAAACATAAAAACCAAATTATGGACTATTTAGCATAAAAATTTACATATAACCATCCAAAAACGCATGACAACATTTACGGAAATGAACATTGATACAATCTCTTATGACATAAAGTATGTCACTAAAAATTGAGTAAGTACAAAAAATCCTTCAATTTGCATAATTGACTACTAGGTAAAAAGCTACATTTGAACATGTAGATATCTATGTACTTCCATAAAAATGATAAACATGTTTCCTATGTATGTCAAAGTCATGTAGTTTCAGAAGTGGAAAAATAGAAAACCAATGTATACTTAATTTATGATGACGACTATACATCATCATAATGACTTATAACTTGTGTCTAATAGAGACCAATAGTATCAATACTTTGCAAAATATTACCAATGTATTACTCATAAATTAGAAAACATGTGTCTGAGTATAATGCTCTTTTGGAAAAAGCATCAATTGTATATTTAATTCTCTATGAATATGTTGGAATGCTATTTCCTAAAAGTTCTCCTTCATCTGCAAGATCATGGATTTCCAATAGTCCAATTTAAGACCTCAAGTTGTGTTGTACTTGCGAACCAATCTAACACACATTTGGAGTCACCAATAATTCGTAAGCATCTTATTCTTTTAAAATTAGCAAAAAACAAAAGTTCCTAACCTGCAACAATTTCCAGTTTTGTATTTGATCCTTTTTTATACCAATTCTAAAATAATAGGACTTATTTCCTAATAATTCAATAAGACCTCGACTGCCACATCTTTCCCCTTGGTAGACACCATCAAAGAAGCCCATTGGGACACACTGTAATAGACTCAGAATTCTAATCCTTCTCTATCTTTTTTTTTTAAGAATTGTATTCCCTTTAAACACCCATAATCCTAGGAGTTTGTATTTATGTATTAATAGAAGAGTTCTTGAAGATAACCCTACTCATTAAATTCCATATTTCCCAGGCCACAAATATTGGAAGGACGTAATGTTTCATGATCTTAATACTCCAATATTATAAACAATCCAAAAGGGGGATATGCCCTATCTTTTCTTTTATGCCTAAAACCTATAGTACTAATATCCATTATTCCTATGCAATTTTATAGAAGAAAAATAAATGATTTAGGCTTTCTTCTTCAACTTTACATATACTACACAAGTTCGGGCTAGGATAACCTTTTTTTGGAGATTTTCCCAGGTTAAGATTTTATTTTGTAGAAGCAACCATATGAAACAGCTTGAACTATTTGGAATGCTCCATTTCCAAATTAAACTAGTCCACTAGTGGATATTATGATCTACAACTAAGTGTGGGATTGCTTCATAAGAAAGCCTCACTTTCACCTTTCCAGAAGTATTATTGTAGCTCCAAACTAGGGAATCATTTGATTCATTTAAGAATATGACATTATTATATAATCCCTTTACAAAGGTATTCCATTCTTCAACTAGATCACCTACCAACCCAATGTATGCAGAACCCATCCAATAACCACTAGAAAAGTGATTGGACTCAACCTTCTTGACATTATTTAGAAAGTAGTAAACCTTAGAGTTTAAGATACTTACTAGCAGCTGTGATAATTTATAGTAGGTTGTTCCTCCTACAAATGGGTCTTTTCCAAGTATCATATATTTTCCGTCCCCAATCTTCCAAGCCAACCATCTAAAAAAAAATGGAAAGACGTCCATTAAATCCTTCCAAAAATTTGAACCCTTGAGCACTGACTTAACAACTACTTTTATAAAAAAATCAACCACTGTCAAATTTATAATATACATATCCCAAATAACTTGACTTTGCATTCCTCCTTCAAAAATTCCTTTCCATATGATTTTGATTTCTAGATCCTTACTAAACCAAACTGGATTCTTAATTTCGCAACCTCCTAGCTTTTTGGCCTAGATAAATTTTCCCAATTAACAAGATGAGCCCCTTACTTAGGCTTTCTTACCTGCCCAAAAGTAACTAAACAATTTTTTTTCTTATTTTTCTCATAATATATTTAGGAGTCTTCGACAAAGAAAACCAAAATATTGAAATATTTTCCAGTACACATTTCACTAGGTACTTGAAATGACAAGAAAGACTTTGTGTAGGATATGGTATTTCTATTAACCCCATTTTCCAGAAAAGAATATTTTTTTCCCACTTACCACCAAACTAGAGGCCTCTCAGAATAATTTTATCACTCTAGAGAACACGTTCCATTGAAATATTGTTCTAGGCCCCATCAACAATACATTGTCCACAAAAAGAAAATGGTTAATGTATTGTGAAGTGAAAATTTGATCCATTTTATGTTTCATTCTTTTTTTTCCTTCAACAATAAGAGGCTTAATCTTTCCATAACTATAAGGAAAAGGAAAGGGGATAATAGGCACCTTTATCTAAGTCTGATTGTGCTGGTGAAATTGTTAGAAGGGGAATCATTGATAAAAAATGAAAAGTTTGTTGAAGTCACGTAGCCCATTATCCAATTTGTGACTTCCAAATCCAAACCTATCTGAAGTAAAATAAATCTTAAGAATGTCCAATTCAAATTTTCATAAGCATTAATAAGGTACATGTTGAGGGCCATCAATTCTAGATATTTTATTTTAATGGATTGAAGTTCCTCTTTGGCTACACTAATAGCATCATCGATCTACCTATTTGTTAGGAAGCTCAACTTTTCTTGGGACATCTCTATCCAACGTATCTTTGATCTTGTTGGAAATAAACTTAGTGATGATCTTATAAACCAAGTGACATAGTGAAATGGGCTTGTAGTCATTAAAGGTAATAACTTTATAGAATTTTGGAATCAATCTTAAATAGGTTTCATTGATGGCTTTAAAAGCTTTCCCATTCATTATAGAATCTTCCACAACATTACAAATATCTTCCCCCATAAGGTAAAAAAATGAAAGGAAGAGTTTCATAGTCCATCGATCTGGCCTTGGAATTTTTTCCTTAGCAAAATGTTTAAGGACTCCTTCAATTTTAGGCTAAGTGATGAGTCTCCTATGTTACTAGAATCATTAAAAGTAAATAATCTTAGATACTATTGAATGACTTGTAGCTAGGCTTAAATTTTATTAGTTCCTAGGTCCTTGAAAAGAGAGGAAAATTGTTTCACGGTATCCTATTCTAACTCTTTTTGTATGGAATTTGTTGGAAATTTATTTTGACATGATTTCACCCACATTTTTTCTCTATGGTTTCCCATATCTATATCTAGTTCCTACCAGTATCATCCTCAATATTCATATCTTTTTACTAACACATTAAATCAACAACCATAAGCATGTTAAGGTAAATTGTCAATTAATTTATGTATTTCATTTGTTTTCAATGATTTAATAAGGTTTAAATGATATTTTTCTAGTGATGGTGAATGTTGAGAAACAATTCCTACGCCATATGAAGAGTCCTTTCTCACACAGTTCAATTCTTGCTAACATAGTACAGTTATGGATCCGACGTTACAAGTTGTCATGTTTTGAGTTGTCTTGGTGCAAATCAAGCACATGGGTTTTATATATTGGAACCTTGAGATGGTTTCATGTTACTCCATTCATGCACATATCATTAAGAAGAATCATGGAGTATTCTTCAATGATTTGGTCAAATCTTTCCTCATACGCTAGCAGTTCGACAACTCATCACCATTATTGTCGCTAAAACTTACACCTGCAACAAAAGTGTAGCACGAGGTAAGGAAAGCTCCCAGAGACAACCTTGGATTTCTTACAAGACCAGTGCCTGGGTACATATAAATAAGTGTGCCTGAAATGATTCTCAAGTAGGAGGAGACATCACCCATATTCTATACATATATATCATAGAGTTGGTTCTTTCATCCAAAGATACAAGCCATATGTTTCAGCTTTTCTACACACACATAATTCCTAGAAATATAATAGAAACAGTGGAGGTCAAGCACTTAAAAAGTTTACAGTTTTAATAAATTTTATAAGATAAGTGAGAGAAGTCAAAGAAAAAGGATAACTTCAGATATAGAGCTCAAAACACCAAGGATTCTATATATAAAACATAGAGCCTGAAACCATGATATTTACTATAAATACTGAGTTAGAGGAAGATGTAATGGACATAAAAGAAGTGGAGTGATATGCTTCACACAATACAACTTGAAAATATGACTTTAACCCTTGACACACAGGCATATGCATTAACACTTTAATGTGGATGAACCTATAGATAAGTCTGAAATATTAGAGATGGGCAGTTCATCTCTATGGAAGGTATTTCTCAACTCTCTCCCCCATATAAGAGATAATCTGGTGTGGCGTATTAACGATGGCTCCCTGGGAAGGATTAGGCTAGATCCGTGGATTGGCAGTGGAGGAAGACACCTACTACCTATAGACCTCATCACATATCTACATGCACATGAGATCAAGGTTTTCGCGCACATTGCAGACCAACAAAATTCGAATATATTTTCACAAGCTTGAAAATCAGCACAACACATCGACCTTCCCCCTCAATGGCACTAGGAATGGAACGAATATAGCCAAGCACTATTGGAATCCCACATTAGGATTAAAGAGGGACCTGATGAATTAGTTTGGTTTCTGGCATAGAATGGAATTTATTCCCAAAAGTCAGGTTATAGCTCACTGATACATCACAAGCAACCAGAACAGACATTGAATTAGTGGCGTCACATTTGGAAGCTTACGGCACCCCCACGCACTAGACTTTTCTTCTGGTGCATTCTAAAAGACATAGTGCCCACGGGGGAACATCTTACTCACAGAGCTATTTTTGGGCCTACCTGGTGCATACTGTGTAAACGAGAATCAGAATCCATGGAAAATCTCTTCTTACTATGCACTGTAATTCAAGCTCTATGGTGGAGCATATCCTCATCTATCGGGTTCGCGGGGTCATGGACTGGCAATGATCTTAGCAACGCATGGGAGGATTGGTCTGGTAAACACAAGGGATCAAAACTCCAGTTCCTTCCCTTGCTTGTCAGCTAGTCTATCTGGCAGGCACGCAACTAATTCATTTCTGATGACAAACCTGTGTGTTGGCCACACATTGAGGCTGGAATAATCTCTGCACATCATGAATTATCGGAACCTATACCTCCTAGAGAACACCACACTCACCCACCTCCCTGCATTGACAAAGCTACCCCCTGGGCCTTCTTTGATGGGGCTGCAAATCAACAGGGCTGTGGAGGTGGCTTCATTCTGTTCATAAATGAACATCATTTTTACAAAGTAAAGATGGGATTAGGAGCTGGCACGAACAATTTCGTGGAACTCATTACCCTTCGTCACCTATTACACTTCTCTTTGGGACATCAGTGGTTCAATTTAAATATATTTGGGGACTCAAAGATTATTATTAACTGGTTCAATAGCATATTTGTTTGCCACATACACACACTCAGCATCATATTACATGAAGTGAACATTTTCAAGGCGAAATTTAACAATATCTCTTGTAATCACATCTACAGGGAGCATAACAGCAACACTGACCAATTATCCAAGGAGTCTGTGTCATTACCCAGAGGAGAATGGGTGATTCAAGAGCAGAGGGGGAATGATGAATTTCATTATTATCATCGGCCGTATATAGATTAACATTACCAGGGGGACCCAATTCCCTGTTCTTCTAATGTTTTTTGTAAAGAAAGTAAAACTCAAATTTTTGAACTTATTTGATGTTATATCATACTGAAAGAGGCCCTGCGTGGCCTATTTATAGGTGTAAATAGATACATAATAGTATATAAATAGTTGTTTTGTATATTAGGAAAATCACCTTGCGTGGTGTATCTAGGCAGCTCAGAGTCCCTCATGTTAGACTCAGATTACAGCATATGCAACAACATTTACAATATGTAATTTTCTCTATATTAATGAAAATTACGGACTTTTCTAGTGGAAAAAAAAAAGCTCGAAATATTAGAGTGTATATTATTGCATGAATTCAAAAGAGGAAAACATATAAGGTGAATGAAATAGGGAAATAACACACTATAAAACATTCAAAGGAGGAATCACCACCAATCCTGTAATATTATGCAAGATCTATGTTACTGAGTGATATAGTTTACAAAAATCACAGACTTTCTTCTGAGATTTTGGAACCCTTTTTCAGTGTCACAACCTCCTATTTATAAGAAGAGGGGGTTCATTCAATCATGGTTTCATACATAAAATCCTGGGCCGAGTTTTCAACTGTCAAGTCAGCTTTCTCTCTCAGCCAAGGGAGGTTCTATATCCAAAAAACATTAAGAACAATAATAATAGCCTCACAGAGGAAGGAACATCACGAAATTGTGGAATAGGTGAGCTAAATGTGAAATACCCATCGCCCCATCCCTTTAATTACTTTTGTTTCATTGCTACATTTAGTTCATGACATATGCTCCTGCATTGCTCAACTAACTCTCGTCATTCTGTCTTAAAAACCGTCGGCACTGAACTTGATAATGGGTTACGAAAATACATTTCTGGGGGGTACCCATACTTGGTTTTAAACGTTCCCTCTCCTGATTCACTACTACAGCTGCCTCCGGGACCAACTCTGTCATTTCCACCATAAAAACATTCTACGAATGATCGACGCCATGATCTGGCTTGGGGGTGAGTTCTCAGTTTAATGATGGAAGTCTCAAGGGGCACAAGCATTTACCTCTTCAGTCAAGCTAAAGGGAACATGTGTTTTACCTCTGAAACAGGTGAAAGGGCACCATTTGGATTCCTCCCCCTTGCTCCACATTATTAAAACCCCTTTTGTAGTGCTCCATATATGACCGGGGGCTAGGACTAAAGGCTTTGTGCTTCGGTGCTAAGGCTCTCAATAGTTGTGCAGGGGGAGCGTTTTCTTTATATTGCATAAGTCCCTGATCGGTCGATTTCCCGGATCCAAACTGTTTTTTAAATCACAGCACATAAATTATTGCATCCAAGGGAGGA
>APFE031654421.1:31019-49506 GCA_000404065.3 Pinus taeda
GACTTCCTAAGCTAGCTTTAAATTCCAACCAAAACCACCTAAGGCTTAACCGAGGATGGCATAAAGACACAAGGGCCTAGTTAAACTATTGGGAGATCAATGAGAATGATGCTTTGCATAACATAAATAACATTAAAGATATTGTTACTTCTAAGTTCAAAGAAAATTGTGGTGTGAGAAAGATTTAGCGTCTAAAAGAAAATTAAGTTATTATAAGAAGGTCATCAACCCCACCCTAGAAGATCAAAAGTATCTCTCTATTTTAACTAGCTCAAAGAAGAAAATTAATATAGCAAAGATTAGAACGAATTCTCATGAGCTCCATAGTGAAACAGGTCGTTGGGCAGTTCCTAAAACGCCATGGATGGAAAGGATCTGCCATATGTGTGAGAATAGGAGCATCGAGGATGAAAACCACTTCCTCTTAGAGTGCCCTGCATACAACCACATTAGATATTTTGAAAAGGTTTATAAACAATAATTATATATAATTTTAATTTTATTACATTTATATATTTGTATATTTGAAATAGGTTGTTGTTGCATTTATAGATTTATACAATTTTAAGATAGTTTGAAAAGGTTTATAAACAATAATTATATATAATTTTAATTTTATTACATTTATATATTTGTATATTTTGAAATAGGTGGTTGTTGCATTTATAGATTTGTATATTCTGAAATAAGTTGTTGCGGTCGTGGTCGTCATCGCCGTCACTACCGTCGCCGCCGCCACCGTTGTTTAGATGAGCGACCTTTAATAAAGACAGTACATTCTTCATTGTCTTCAGACATAAAAAAAATAAACAAACGATACTAACCTCTAGCCCTAATCTTCGTAGTTGACCATTCTTCTTTTAATTTAATATCAATTATTTTGATAATAACACATATGCCCCTTATAATTATTCTGGTAAATAAAGAAGAATTAAAAAATAGGATAAAAAAGTGAGATTAGAGTGGGAAGGAAGCATTGTTGTAAAAAAGTAGGACTAAATAAAACATACTTGAATGTAACTCGAATGAAATTGGTTCTATCGTTTAACCTACATGGGTATGTTGGTTGAATATTTTGTGCAATTCATTAAAATAAGAGGCTACCACCAAAAGCACTACTACAAGAAGCCTTGTTAGAAATTTATAATTGTTAAAATGCCATATACAAAATGTGTTGCCATTTTTAAGTTTAAAATATTCAAATTTCTTAAACGATACTATATAGTTTAAAAAAATTATGATCTATATAGTAAAATGCTTCTTTTCTATAAAATTTGTGTAAACAAGTTTAGAAAAAATGGAAAATGATTAATTTATTTGGGAAGAAAATATGGAAATTTGGCCATGAATGAAATTTATCCCCAAGAAAGTTTCCTAAAATTTTCCATATAATATTTAGAAACAAAATAGTACCTAAGAAAATTATCATGAAGAAACTCTATAGACAAAGATATATTAGTTTTGGTTATATAAAATTGTTGGGAAATTTAGAATTACAATGACGTGTGAGAATTTAAACAAACTTTTTTAGAAGTAACAACATGAAAAGAAAGGGAAACTTAAATTACTTGCTATGTCACATGAGATAATTATGTAAAAGTACTAATAGAGAGGGAAGGCAACAACACTACAGATGATTATGTAAAAGTATTAACGGAGAGGGAAGACAACAACTCTATTTATTTATAGTGTTATGGTATTGGCTTTATCCATGAATCCTTCTTTTTCATAAATTTCCTGTCATTTCATAATTTAAATTTAAATTAAATTTAAATTTAAATTTATGTGTTTTAGTATAGTTGTTATGGTTTAGCACTCACATGTAGTTGAAAAAAGAGTTATTAAAAATTAGAAATAGGATTGGATCGTGATGGACTGAATAAAGTTGCAACCGATGATTGTTTAATTTAGCCATAAAATATTAAAAACTACTCAAAATAACTTAAAGTTTTAGCTCATTATAAATTTTAAAATTGTATTACGAAAGTCTTATTTAAAATTCAAATTATAGTTATTGTAAAATATCGATTGTTATAAAGTTGAAAATAGAAATAAAACTCATGTTTACTGAGAAGTTTAATTTTATCAAAGTTTCAATAACAATGGTTGTTATTAATGACAAATCACCATGAACCTAAACTATAATATAAATTTAGTATGCATGTATTATTAGATAAATTCATGTGAAAATCTAGTGAAAGACGGACATAGTAAGCTTCGCAGGGCACCATGGGTAGCTCTAATTAAGAAAAAATAATATTTATTGTTTATTAGTTTATTCAAGGCACATGATTTTCTACCATTGATTTATCACATATCATACAACATTGTAAGCTCACTAAGACATTTGTATGTCCTCTTTTATGTTAATTGTCTTCCAATCCTAGTAGGAATTCTTACCAATAGGCAATTGTGGAGGAACATGTCATCCAATATTTGTAACGAAAAATTCTAATAAGGAAGAGTAGGTTATTAAGGCCCCCATGTATTTAAATTATTTATAAAAATATGATTTGTGTATAAGGAAGGTGAAAGATGACTAATAATTCAAATGAATTCTTAAAATAAATCCATATCTAGGTGTAGGAGTGAGGAATGTGTGAAGTGTTTATCTTCCATAGATTATTTGTTCACGAGACACAATAAAGAGTATTAAATATATAAACCTTGATCTACAAATTGAGAGTACGAGGCATGCATTACATAATAAATAAATACACCTTTGGCACCTCTTGACAATAACATTCCATTTTCTTTGACCAAGTTTAATGGGTCATAGATGATATATTCATGGCATATCTAGAAATAAAAAATATAGTAATCAATATTCAAAATTGGTATTAATTGAAAACATACCTATCAATATCATTGTTATAAAATTATCTATTTATATTGTGATCTTAAGCTCTATATAATAATTATAAAACATAGGATCTCATTAATGAGATCTCTCCTTATGCAATTTCCACGTATGTGGTATTTAACCATTGTATATTTTTGCAATGAAATTGCTTGGTTACAACATGGAGGAAGCTTGTACACAACTAGAGCTTAACATCACCACAATTCAACATCTAAAGGAGATAAATCTATTTTATAGAATGAAGGTATATGAATTGCATTGAATGATTTTGGGTGGATTGGAACACCATCTACGTAGAGACAATCACCATTTTTGTAGCTCATTTACATTAGATCACACTATTTTGTCCACTAAAATGTCATTTTTCATCACTTATAAGGTTCTCATCCCATTCACATCCATTCTAAGTGCAAGATTTCTCACCTCATCCATGTGAGCTGATAGGAACAATATGATGAAAACCATATACTCAAACAATAAGTTTATTTCTTACTTGTGCATGAATTTTTATTCCACAACAAATGTATTTATACAAAATAATGAAAATTAGCTTGAATAATGAAATATTAGTTTTTATCCCCCATTTCTATAATATAACAAATCTAATAGGTTGAATATTTATATCCCTAAAATTACTCAACTCCTCCAACTATATGCTTACTTAGGACATTCATTACATTACAAGATATCTGAAATAATCCATCTCATCCCTACATAGATTATCCTAGAAATCTCTGCGTCCTATTACACCTAAAGAAATAAAAATTGAAATGATGCTCCTACATCAACCTCCCAAGGAACACAATTGTTCTACATCAAACTCCCATGGAACACAATTCTTCATTGACTCCTATTTATAAAGTCTTCATTGCCATCATTTTCCCTCATAAGTATGAACTAAATTCAAGTGAATCTACAAATTAAATTTTTTTTTTTTCCAATTATTTTCCTCTTAGATGGCAAGTTCCATCTGTAAAATGTAAACTTTTTTATTAACCATTGTATTTTAGTTTTTCCATTTGGAAACTTGATTTCTTCTTGAAATTGGTCAAAACATAATAATCACTTACGAATAATTTCTTCGCGTGATTCATTTCTTTACTATTTCACTTCAATCTCTTTTTGTCTTCATTGATTACAACTTGAAAGCAAGTTTTCTTCTTATTATTATGTTTTTCCTTCCTTTCTTCCACATATGTGTATTCCATTATATCATTATGTGCCTCATATCCAAGAAATTGTACATTCTTCGTTTGTTTCTACTTCTCACTTCGCAGATCCATAATTACTTTCTCTTCCACAACTTTCTCACAACAATATTTACTCATGGCATTCCCAATACCATCTTAATATTTCTCACATAAAAACCACTTTTTGTCACTCAAGGCAACCTTTTGTTCTTCATTTTCCTCACCTGTTATAATTTTCAATATTTCCTTCCATCACAAACTTTTTGGAAAATTAACTTTTATGGTAGATATCATTGGATAATATATGTCCACTCTTATTAAAACGTCACTCGGCAATTCATTTGTCATCATATTCTCATGCTCATTTAACAAAATCTATTTTTCTAAAAGAAAAGCATTTACCTTAATGTTTGCAACCACTGCCTTTGGTTTACGAAGAAATGTATAGTGTGTCTCATATTATTTTCCCTAATTCAAAAACTCCTTGTCACCCACATCAACACATTATTGATCTCTATTGTTGTAGTGTCAAACTGCAATTCTAGAAATGTTTGTTTCTCACAATCGTGATTTTTATAGTTTTCAAATTCCCATGGTCTACCCAATAGAACATGATAAGAACCCATAAGTATTACATCAAAGGTACATCTTCTTGATATCTACCTATCTTAAAATCCATTTTACATTTTTCATTTACAAAAACCTTATTTTATTTTTGTAACCATGACACTTTATCAGGTGCAAGATGAACAAATAGTTCCAAACTTAATTTCTCTACCATTTCAAGAGATGCTAGATTATTTATACTACCACTTGTAGCACTTGCATTTTAATTCACATGTAGTCCTAGACAAATCCTTTATTTGTATTCCTATTTGATCTATCTGTTTCCCTTCAGAAGTGTATTTTTTATCACCAGTGATGATTCTATACATTTTCCATCTTTAAGTTGGAAAATATGATTATTATGATATTCATGTAGAAAATTTGGACATTCCTAAGATTTATAATCATATTCATTGCATATAAAACACTTACCACAAAAATATTCACCTTTTCAAAGCGTTGTTCTTCTTTTGTATGAATGACCTTCGCTTGGACTTTGATTTTGGCTCAGTGGAATTATTTCTCTTCCTTCATAAATTTGAATTGAATTGTTGTCATCATGTTGTCTCATACCTCTGAAATAATTTTTTTTTCTCATGAATACAGTGTTTGTTTTCTAGAGAACCTATTCTTTTCCTCAAGAGGAAATTGATAAGCTTCCTCAACTTTTATTGGAGATGATAAAAAAATCCCATATTTGCTTATTCCTCCATTGTTACAATATTTTCTTCTACTCTTGTTAGCTATTCTTTCACTATGATTTCTTTTAGTGCTTCTTATTTATCACTTACATAACCTGCAACAATCCCTCTTCTTTGAGCTATCTATATGGTCTACAAATATTCTTCCATGTTCCTCATCTATGTGTTGTGCTGTACAACAACCCACCATTTCATAAAATTTTACCTTCAAAACTATAATATGAAATGAGTCCCTTTTAGATTAAATTGGTATCAACTTATCATTCCTCAAAAGGTCCGAAAAGAAACAAAACATTATAAAACCTTTTGAGTCAACATATAATCGATCTTATAATAAAAAACGATTAATTCTTTATTATTGCGATAAAGCGATCGCATGATCACATATCACAATAACAAAGGATGCATAAAAAAAGACCCATTGGTTTTCCCTGATGCGACAAGCACGAATAACTATCGGATATCAGGTAGGTAAGCAATCGTAACAAAAGGCCCCTCTCTTTGCTCTGATGCGATATCGCTATCGGCGATCGAGGAGTGTAACATGCATGCAACAAAAAACCCTCTTCTAAAAACTCCCGATGCGAATTAGCGATATCGCTATCAGCGATCGGGGATTCCGTAATGACATAAATGAAACTACTCAAGAATTCTTCCGATCTCTGATTGCGATAAAGCTAAGCACGAATTTCAAAAAGGATTGATAAGGCTTGGGTATATTGTCTTAAATTACTATTAAAAGCCTTTCTCTTCCCGATAGTGATTCACTTGCGATCAACTGCCAAAAAATCAAAGCCACGCTTAAATGAACTATTCGGCGAATAAAGGATATGATGAGCATTTAAATGATTGACAGGTTTAAACGGCCAATTAATGGAGCAGTTATGCCAAAATCTCTTCAGAGATTATATCTGCAGCAATCTTATTTTAATTATCCATTATTCATTGATTGACATAATTCTTTCATACTTGGTTTGCGTCACCTATTCTCTGCATTACGTTCATTTTATCTCCTGTGCAGAGCTCCTCCGAAGCAGTGAATTTAGGCCAAATGGGGAAGAAGTCTAAGAAATTTGGAACAGCTTCAGCTTCCGCAACAGGACAACATACTGCCGATCCAGGACCAAGTAAAAAAAGATTAATCTCAGACACCACATGTCTTGGTCTCAGTAATACTATTTGGCAGAGCATCTATAATCTGGTTGAGGCCGAAGGGCCTCAGGAAACATCAGTACAAGCTACAGTAGGCTCAAACCGGAAGTTTCAGGCTACCCTAAAGGATTTGGCTGATTCTTACCTACACCGGATAACGGCTCGAGAGAAAATTCTTCCATACACAGATGTGGTAAGATGGGCAGTTGAGGAAATTCCTATTACAAATAGAACATTTTGCACTATCGACGAGAGAGTATTCGATTCATTTTAGCCCAATGATTTGAGACAAATATACCATTTGCCTGAACCAGAGAAGAGGTATAACAAAGCATTTCTGGAGAAGTTCAGAGATGAAAATGAAACTGAATCAGCACCTATACGGGAATGGAGACAGAACCCAGCAAAACACAAGCATGAGTCCTCATGTAAGTACTCTGTCGATTCCTTGTGTTCTCCTTATTGTTATGCTGGAGCGATGATGTGTAGGATTTGGGGGTTGCATGACTCCTCAAAATTTTGCAGAGAGATGGTACCTTTAATGCAAGCAGCATGTAATAGAGAAATAATAGATTGGGGGAATATATTATCTGATAAGTTAGCAACAGCTATTCTTGAGTTGAGAAACAAAACCCGTGTTACTGATAGGTTTATTCCTCCATTTTACTTTAGTGCCTACATCTTAGACACTCTCTGTTTTAACTCTGAATTTCCTGTGCTGGGGTGGAGATGGACTCCACAGGACCCCATGCCCATTCATATCTATCACCAGAAGTTGTGGAAAGCCCATTATAAGCACCACCTATATCAAGTTTGCAATGGATTTATGTTACCCATTTACTATGCAATTTTTGACAAACCTGCTCCCAAGATTTCCTCACAATAAGAGATTGACTTGACAGCCTTAGGAACCTGGTTCGGAGAAGAAAAATTTACATATGTAAGAGTTTTCGGTAGTCATGCCAGGCCTCATGTCCTCCCCTTGTATATACCCAACAAACTATTGGCTCGAGAGATAGCATATCAGCTTACATCCGCAGGAGCTACAAAGACGCTGAGGAATTCAAAAAAGCAAGTATGGCCTCCTTCTCCTCTAAGGTGTGGCGTTTACACTCTGCATGACTGCAAGCATGCAGAGAAAGAGGTAGAAAAGATAAATATACTGAATCTCGCCACTCTTCCTAACAGACGATTTGATCCAAACAAAGTCGTCTATATTGTACTAGAACATGCAAAACTCACTAAATTTGAACATAAAGAAGATGAGTTTGATGACCTATTCTCCTCGGGCGAGTCATTATTTCAGGTTCAAGCGATAGCTAAAATGAGATATCACGACGACAGGTTAGTCAAATTTAACAAACTTAGAGGGTAGCGGTTGCAAACTCTGCCTCTAGATTTGTTAGCCACTGCCCCGATGACACAGTCAAGCGAGCCTGAACAGCCACTTACCAACGAACCTCCTGCTACATCAGAAATTTTTGAAGAAGTCCAAAGAAGAGAGCAGGAGGAACTCCAGAGGAAAGAACAGGAAGAAGTACAGAGGAAAGAACAAGAGCAAGCGCAGAGGAAAGAACAAGAGAGAATACATGAGGAGGAACAAAAAAGACAACAGGAGCAGAGCAGCAAGGATGTGAATGTCGATACCTAGATTGACCCGAGATTGCTCCAGGAATGGCAGCAGTTCGACTCAATCATAAGCAATCTTGAAAGCTCAAGAGATGCCGATACATCCAAAGTGACTGATACACAGGATGCAACGTCAAAAGAGGTTCCAAGCAAAGGAACCAGCGGTCTACCCCCTACTACAGACTTAGAAATAATTCCCAAGGATCCTTCGGATCAAATCATTTTCCAAGTGGAGGATATACCTCCATTGGATGTCTTTTATAGCCCAAAGCACAGGGTCATAGTAAAGCGATAACGGAAAAGGAGAAGGATTTATCAACCTTCCATGTTCCCTGAACAAACAGTGACAACCAACATAGTTTGGAAGGAGGAGTTTGATCCTTCCGATGACCTAACAAAGTTGTCCCAATATGCTGGAGCCTATTCGGCGGCCACCATGGACAAGGCATCGGAAGTGAGTAATTTGTTAAAAGAAAAAGACTAGGCAATTGTTTCGTTACAAGCATAGCTGTCGAAGGCACAGCAAAAAGCAGAACAATTAGAACATCAATTGTCCACGTAGCAACAGTTAAATAATCAACTGAACAAGCAGTTGCATGAAGAGACACAGAGGGTAGATTTGAGTGTGATTCAAAGGCAGAAAGAACTATCGGAGGCATTAACAAAATTGAAGGCAATGAATGAACAGATGGTAAAGAAAAAATATGAGCAAATTTCTCAATTATCAGGTCAAAAAGAGAAGTTCAAGAGTCTTCCGTAGCCTACCGATTTCAGAGTAGAAGCATTATAGATTAATAAGGCACTGCTAACACAAATAATATTATTGTGTCATAAAATTTCTCAAGTTGAACCCCTGTGTGACATAACAGCATCAATAATGGATAAATCAATCGATGCTAGACAAGACTTAGAGCAGGCCGATGAGACCTTAACAGATTTTCTTACTTGGCAGGACACTAGTGAGGGACAGGCAGCAAATTTGCCTAAAATCTTAGAATCCCATAAAGAAATTCTATTCATGGAGTGGTAGTCCCAATTGATGAAGGCAGAGAGAGCAGTTTCTAGATGCAAATTATCCACAAGTAATTTGATTGAATTGATTAACAATACTCTTTGTTTATCTAATATGATCTCTAAATGTACACCAGGTAAATTACTATCGGCCAAAACATTGGAGCAATCATGTTATCAAGAGCTGGAAAAGAATGGGAGATTGATCACAGGTATTAAAAGTTTAACTTGGGACACCTATTGGTTGTTCCTAGTAAAATCATACAGCCAGAGAGCCGCCCTCAAGTGCCTAACAGATGCAATCAGGTGTATCATTCCCAATATACACGATGCCACCTATTCTGCTCAACTCAATTCTCGTCTCAGCCGCCCTCAAGAAGTGGAACCGATGCTAGCGATATGCCAACTCAGGTCGAAAGGAAAATAGCCAGAGTGATGAATCATGCCGTCGACTACCAGATTGCTGTGGGGGAGATATTCAAGATCAAGTTATACCAATTTAGTAGCATTTTAATTTTGTATTTAGTTAGTTTAATTAAGTATTTATAGACCCTTTCATGTATTTAGAAAGGGTCGTAAGTTTTTGTATATGAATTAAACCTGAAGTTGCACTACTGTACTTCAAGTATATTTTTTTTATAAAGACTAAGCCAATTATTCCAATTTTGATAATGAAGCTTTTATGTGGATTTTCACTACTGCCTTTATTTAAAAGTATTTCTGAGTCAGAAGAAGGAATTCGAATTGCGATTTATGTTGGGAATGATTTGCAGCTCATATGGTACTACTATCTATGTCTGAATTCATTCTTTTTATGTGAATTGTTATTTGATCATTCTTGCTATTATTGAATATATGCATGTGTTTTAATAGCATTCTTTATACTTTCCACTATTGGATGTTTACAGTGTGCTTTTCTTCTAATCATACATGTATCAGTAATATAAAAAGATAAGTGTAACAATGTTTTATTAATTACTTTGTTCAACTATTTGAACAAAGCAATTATTATATGAATGAATGTCTGTGTTTATTGAATAGAGTCATCTATATGCCTATTGATGAACAAAGATCATCAAACGTTGCACTTAAGAATATAAGCTTCCCGGGATAGAATAGTAATTTGTATTTTTGCTTTTAGATTAAGTCATCTATTCATTATCACTTATTAGAAAACCAGTCACTCATCCATCCCTTTTTTATTCATTACTGGGAAACTGGTCCCATTATATCCAGTCGGAGCCACCATCCCAAACTGAAAAGGAGATATATTAAGGTCCGGACCAGGTGGTTATCCCCCGATGTTGATGCAACGATTTTCGAGGCCTCAACACTATGTCATTAATATCTATGTTGTTGGTTGACTTATGTGAGTTTTTCTAAAAAACCTTATCTTAAGTGTCATCTTTGCAAGCTTCTCTTTCACATGTGTTCTTCTATTTCTTCAAATTTTCTTTCACTTTCTTATGGAAATTGAGTTGTATTAAACCCTTCACTTCTTGAGGTTCATTGTGCTCACATTCTCTATAGATTTCAATGTGTTTCTCCTCCATAGCAAGTTTGTTTCACCCTATAAACACAATATTTGACCAATTTTTTCCTCTGAACTTGTTTTGTTGGTATTTCTTTTGGTTGATATTCTCCTTCAATATTCTCTCTGAACTTTACCTACTCCTTACTCTTAAAAGTTCCAGATTCAGTAGCTTGAGGGCTTCTTCTTGTCATCAAAGTCTTATTTTCTCTGCTTGTAGTTTCCTCTACTTTCTACTTCTATCATGAAGTTACCATATTCGTAATTGTTCATTATTCATGGAGTCTTTATATCTTTTTCCTTCAATATTCTTCACAGATATGTTTTTTGCTGAAGTTGATAAAGGTCCAACAACAACATTACTAATACTTTATTGTAACTCCAAATTGAACTAAACTCTTGGAATTTTGGAAATCTCAAACAACTTTAACTATTAAACATAACTCTTAGATTTCAAATAAGATTGATCATATAACCTTCCCCATTAATAAATTTTTTATAACTATTAAAATTTAACTTTAACTTCAACTTGAACTTATCCCTCACTTCATTTAACATAAAAGACTTTACAATTATCTCAATATCACAAGGTTTTATTTAACATGGTTACTAATAAACCCTATGTCAAACCATAACATTCATTACTTAACCATAAAAAAATCATTACTTTTACAAACCCTTCTCCTCCATTTTTTTCACTGACGATTCAACAAAAACACTTTAACATCAAGACATACACATGCTTTTCTGAAAATTAAAAAATAAAAATAAACAAATATTGACTTTCGTAGTGCTCCACATACAACATAACATTGACTTGAGTAAAAAGGCATTAAATTAAAAATTATCTTTTTTTAGTTTTCTCATTTGTCAACCAAACAAATTCTTAGATTTCTCCACTATACATATACCATGTATAAAGGAACTCATTTTTGATGTTTACTTAACAAAATTAAATGTTGTCTTTATTTGCATGAATTTTAGACTTCAATTCTTGTTGTTTCACGGTTTTTCCACTATGATTGCTTGTAATTTTTTTCCCTACTGCAACCATTTCCATGCTTCTTCTCTCGAGAAGTGGTTCAAAATTTTCTGGCCATTGGAAACTTCCATCTTTAATATATTTTATCCTCTCATGTGGTCAATACAACTACAATTGATATGCTCAATAGGTTAATGCAAATTTAATCTCAAAACCCATTATCCTAATCTTTGATGTCAAAGTTTCCAAACCAGATAACAACCGACTTGTAGCCATTATCACCCATCCTCAAACCCTGATTTTCTATTCTTGAGGATTATGTTATCCTTCAGAATATCCCAAGGCTGAGAAGGGAGATCAAAGGAGGTAACCTCAAACCACTTAGGGTTTAGAAACTAGCCCTACTAAACCAGAGAGGGATCTCTCTATGAATTCGGAACTAATGATGAATGGAATGGGAAAAGATGTTACGCTAGATATTACAACAATAGGGTTTAAATATTTTAAGGTTTTGATGCTGGATTATGGATGAAAACCAGGTAGCTAGGTCAAACGATCAAAGGGTTACAACAACAAATATATAGAGAATCAAGGTAGCAATACTTTTGTGATGGCTTTAGGGTTTTGTCCATGTAGTGTAGTGTTTGAAAGAGGAAAAACGTCTTGATGAACATGTTCACCATGAATTCATTAAGTAAGAAGGAAGATTACACAAAATGATATTCCTATCAAAATAAAGCGTTAATGAAAAGAATTATGCTTATAACCTTTAAGAAGAATCATTAAAGAAATAAGATATGCAAATCAAAGATGTATATAATTCATAAAAAACTATAACAAACAAAATACATCATCACAAACTCACTGCACATGAATTCCTATATAATAGTTGCAACCACTCCTTTCATTTCCTAAATAAAAAGTTGAAGTACAAGCTACAAGTGTTTCCACATCTGATGTCCAACCCCCATACTTTGAAATCTTTGGAGTATTTATATAGTGTTTTACAGAAAATATATTGAAACAGATCTCAAGATTTATTACAAAATTCCTAAAATATATCAAAACTACTTAAAATATCATTTTTTGAGTTTTGGTGTTGTTCTGGTGTAATTGAGGCCTCGAATAATCATTTTGTTAGTCATGTTTTTCGACCAAATGGGTTATTGTTCCTTTTTTTCTACATTTAGTTCTGAAAATGATTGGATGAAATGTGCAATGATGGCTCCCTTTCGTTGCTCTTTTTCTATTAAAAGTGAGGCATGATACCATTTCTTACTCTGCCATTGACCCTCATCACAATTGCATTAGGATCGGGTTTTTGCTGTAACAGAACCATAATACAAACAAAGAGTTGTTTTTGCTGATTTTCCATGATTTTATATAACGTCAGACTTGAAAAACCTAACATTGTGATATATGAAATATCACACCCACGGGTTGATCGCAATTGGAGATCGGATGGAGGAATTTTCCCCGTTCCATAGTGTTTCGCTAACGGATGAGACGCGGAACTTTATTTAAGAACACATTATAATATATCGCATTCATCTAGGGCCAATTTCAATCGGGACTAGGAGGGATTCGATATCAAAGCCGGGAGTGATATCACAGTCGGAAGCCGAGGATGTTATGTTGCAGGACTGCGATACGAGGTATAAATTGCACAATCACAATCACATCGATGAATGGAGTATCTATGGGACTTAAGACATAATGTTGTGATGTGATGCGATATATGCGGGACTATGATCGCAATCGGCCAATGGGTAAAGAAATTTACATATGGAAAACAAATACCATTGTGAATTATGATAGTGGGATAATGTGGGCCCGTTACAATGTATTACATTATTTTACATTACAATGTATTACATTGTAATACATTACAATGTACAACATTTTTAATTAAATAGACTATTTATGTATCAAATGGACTATCGGCTAGAGTTTTGATATATCACAACGAAAATGTGGTTAAAGGCGTGTGTAAAGGGATTTTTTGGGCTAAGGCTAGAGTTTTTGAATTATTCCAAATGTTTAAGGCTAGAGTTTGGGAATATGAAAAAAGAGAAAATGGTTTTACACTTGGGATTTAGAATTCCTCAAGGAAAAGGGATTTACAAAGGTAAAATGGGAATAAGGCTTATGCCTAATTTTGAGGTCCAGACTTCATTGTAATCTATTTTTCCATATAGAAATAGGATTTGAGCATAGGATGTACAGTTGGAATGCTGTTTCTCAGCATGTTTTGATGCAAGCACCCACATGATGATTTGATCCAAACATAGTTATTAAAAAATCTCCTTGAACATCACTTCCCCTAGTTACTACTCCCATAATCATTTACCACAAGTGATACCATGACGCTTTTAAACATTTTGATGACTCGACCTCAATAATGACACCTAATGGAATATGAAATTGATGATTTGGACCTTGAAACATGACTCACCTTGACACGAGACTAAGATGGTGACCAAGACATTCACTGATGACCAATCATAATGAGTAATGACACAACCAAAATGGCATTTTGACCATGAGACATACAGAGTAGTAAAAGCTAGAACTCACCAATGATCAAATTTTATTTGAAAATATAACAATTTGACCTAATAACCCTATCAACAACTTTGAAATAGTGCATTTGATCACTAATGATTGGAAGGACTAATGGACACTAATAGGTTAAAAACAAATTTAATTTCAATGTTGCCATTAAAAGCTTATTTCTTTATCGTTTTATTCATTATTGGATTCGTGGTATGAACAACCAAATAGGATTTGGACTAATAAGACCTTCAAAAAAGACTTCAATTCAAGTCGGAAATCCACCACTTTATAATCATCGACTACTTCAATTGAATTAGTAGTTCTCTGTCATAATATGACACCATTGCTCTTCATCTTCTCCTCATTGTTGCTTTGATTGAATATTCAATGGGAGACTGTTATACTCAATAATCCTTGAAATCATTGTCCACTCAACTTTATTGATTTGGTAAAATTTAAAGGACATAAATTTATTTTATATTGTATAAAATGTTTAGTAATATTTTTGTAAATATTGTATAAAATTATAATATCTTTGAAATAAAACAATTTTGATAAGAAAAAATTAGAAAATTAAGAAATAATTGTTTGAGGAAAAGCATAAAAAATTAGCAAGACACTCTAAGTTATTCCAAGAAACTCACTTAAGGGCATCCCAATTTCAACAAATTATGCGTAGTAATTAATTTATAGATATTGTGGAACGATTATGATATGTTTCACTCATGTCAAGACATTGGTGTATATGCACATAGTTAGCATTAATTAGCTTCAATTAAATTCTAGTTCTTGCATGTGATGTGCACTTAGTTCGGTTTAGTTAAATCTAGTGCTTACATTGGTTCGTTGCTTGCCTTTAGTTAGTTAACTCTAGTGCTTACATGTGGTGCATGTGAACATTAACATGACATAAAGCACACTTAGCATTACTTAGCTTTAATTATCCTTAATTATTGCATGTAAAACTAAGCTTAACTTAGTTGTTTTATGTATTGATTCTCAAATCAATATTCAGTAATCAAATTCATTCTCTGTTTTAATTTTCTTTTTCACTTTTTGCAAGTTTATGTAATTATTCTTCAACTAGATATTTATCTATGCTCTAATAATTTTATAGAAAAGAAAATAACAACCATGGAATGATTTTATAGAAAAGCACATAACAACCATGGAAAAATGGGTTTTTGTAGTGTAGAGAGTGATGCCTGTCATAGAATGAGAAAAGCGATCATTCCACCATGGAAAACTTCAACGATTTGTACCAACCTCAAATAACAACATCCACATGACAACTCATATTGTAGAGAAATTTATTTGATACATAGTTTGTTCTTCGAATTAAAATCTGTAGCAATGGTCAATGATTCGAATTGGATCCTCAAACAGTCTTACAGTTTCCTAAACTCCGTAAAACTCATACCAAAGCTTCAAAGTGCTACGGACATTGAGCTTATCATAAATAACCTCTAAAAAATTGCAATTTGTGGTCAGCATAGAGCAACGAGGACCCTCGGTCAAAGCGCGCAGACCGTTGGCCCATGGTAACTGTGTACTGGTGCAAACTGGCAAAACGGGAAGTCAGATCCAGAAACAGAGGCAGTTTCTGATAAGCGATTAGCACTAATAGCATATCAGAGGGCGTCCACCTCAGTGAAGGATAGCCCTGAGTGCTCGGTCACGAGGAAAAGCATAGAACAATACAGAAATCGCCAATTTTGTCGGAAGGCGAGCCCCACGCTAAAATCGGTAGGATATCGAAAGGCCCTCAAGCGGTAAGTGGGTTCGACCGAGTCTTGCAGAATTCCATACAGTGGGTGACACACGTCCAGTAGATGAGAAAGAAAACTACTCTCATCATGCGGGTAAAGGTCATGCTACTTACCCGCGCAATATGGATGGAGATCGTAGGATCTGGAGGCCCGATATCAATGGCGGAGTAGCAATCGAATGGGTGACCAGATTTGACAGGGAAATAGGCTGAGGTGGATAAGATTTGAGATCTGGCATGACCGATGAGTTGGCAGAGGGAACAGTTTTGCAGGCAATCTTGGAGTAATGGAAATAACGATCGTTCAAAGAGGATTGACACTTAGTTTTTGAGGAAACAGGTGGCCACCTCTCTGTGAAGCATTACAGTGATGATGACATAGAGCAGGGGAATTACAGTGGACAAAGGCAGGGGAATTACAGCAGACAGAGGTAGGAGATCCAAAGAGCCAGGAAGAAGAAACGAACAGTCAAGGAGTAGATTGGCTTTAAGCCATGAATAGACAGAGAAATCAGAAGGAGAGATAGAAAAGGAGAGCAAAGAGAGAGAGAAGCAAAAGTTACAGAGAACAGAGAAGCCGAGCTAACCTGTAGAGCTAAAGCAACATCAAGGAGATAAAGACAGAGAGAGTTCGAGAGTCTGTGAACTCTAGAGAAGGCTTGTGAGGTTCAAGCAACTCCTTTGTGTATACTTGTCAGGTATTTAGTACCAAATTGGACTCACACCACTCAGACCAGTTGAGGTCGAGTTTCAGTAAGGGGATTCTGTGTACTCTAGATAATTGGGGGATCCAAGTACGGCCCTACTGACCATTATCTGTTAAGTGAGACTCAATTTGAGTTCACTGTTGTAAAAATATTCTTTTTAAGACACAATAGAAAGGCCACCACTGAAGGTTGGACCAGGAGATGTAGCCTAGGAGGATTGGATGAACTCCTTATTAAATTTGTTGCGTTTATGTGTTTTCTTACTGTGTTCTCTTATTGTTTCAGTGTCTGCGTATTTCGCAATATTATCGATCCATTGCATAAAATAACATAGGCACACCCCAACGCTTGAGTCTGTAATACCTTCATTAATTAACTGAGATCATTCATGAGTGATTTCAGATCAAGTAGTATCAAAGCTTCTAGGTTGTTTAAGGTTGGACAAGCTTGTGTTGGATTTTGTTGTTGAATACTAATTAGATCAAAGCTTAAATTAGGAGAATGAGAGTTGGCAGAAACTAACCCAGAAATTGGAAGAGTGTGTCCTAAGAAGAAAATGTCAGAAGAAAGTCCCTTGGGACCAGACCCCCGATTCATAGATAGTTTCTTAGCCATGAGGTCCATGGTAGAGGAAATGTATAGGGAGTTTAAGAAAGGTAAATATGAAGATTCCAAATAAAAAGGAGAAGAAGAATATATTCTCCATGACGACTCAAAAGACAAAGGGAAAGAAGAAAACTTTCTCACACCTTCTAATAGTGCTGAACATAAAAAGAAGACATCTTTGATTCAATTAGATGTTAAATTTGATTTACCAATATATGATGGAGAGTTGAATGCATATAAGCTAGATAATTGGATCAAACAAATTGAAGTTTATTGCAGAGTGCAGGGTATCGACTCAGACAAGAGTAAGATTTAGCTAGCCAGCCTACGGCTCGGAGGCACTGCCTTGGTATGGTGGGAAGGTAGGACTAAAGCTGACATGAAGAAACATGGTAAGAATCTTTCTGTCTGGAGTGAATTTGTTTATGCAATCAAAAAGAAATTCTATCCACGAGCTTACATGCAGCAAGCCATGATGAGCTGGAAAACTCTTTGCCAATTGAAAGGGAAAAGTGTACAACGTTACACCCAAGCATTTAGGAAAAGAGCCTTGATTCTAGGAATTTCATTAGACTCACCTGAGACTTTGTTGAAGTACATAGGTGGTCTACACAGCTACATGAGGCACATTATCCTCATGTTTAATCCCACTAGTATAGATGAGGTATCCATTCAAGCTACACATCTAGAAGCTAGAGGAAAGAATGGGAACCCAGAAGTTGGAGAATCATCCAAGCCCATTGCAAGCAAGAATAAGGAGAAAAGAAAATAGAAATGGAAAGAGAGGAAGGCCAACACTGCACAGAAGAGCAAGTCTTCATGCACTCACTATAAGAAGGATGGGCATGATGATGAGCATTACTAGATTTTGCATCCAGAGCTGAGACCTAAGAAGTTCGAGGGAAAGAAGAAGAAGATTGTTGCAGCTATTCAAAAAGATTTGGGGTCAGACTTAGGAGATGAAACAACCATTGCAGCCACAAGTATAAAAGGTAAAATTTTTGAAGCATATCTACTAGTAATTCTGCACAATCTATTAATGATTAAGAAAACGAGAGAAAAAGACATGAGCTTTTCCATATTTGAGTTATTTCCAAGCATCAAAATATTGATACTTTGTTTGATAGTGGCTCACAAGTAAATTTAATTTCTGAAGAAATTGTAAAGAAGTTGGGATTACTGACT
>APFE031654423.1:0-20629 GCA_000404065.3 Pinus taeda
GGATGAAACTCAATTAGAAAATAGTTGAATTAGTTAAATTTAAGTATAAAAAATGGAAGTGATTATGTATTTTTAGTTGATAATAATTATCATATTCTTATTTATATTCCATTATTTAAACTATACAATGTAAACTAAAAGGCATTTCTAAATATTATGATCCCAAATATGAAGATGGACAGTCAACCTAGTTTATATACCATGGTGGATAATTGTTTTCAAGCCAACAAGTATAAATTGTGGAATACCATTTAGTTTGGAAATTATCCCATCCCAAGTCTTAATTTTATCTTTCATTCTTATTTGTTTGTCCAAATACATTATCCCACCAAAGAGGTGCATCCCCTTTCAACTTTCTGAATATATGCTTCACTCTCCTAGGGTGCTCAATTTCTCAAACTCAAGGGATTTCTCCATCTTCCCAATCTAATCAATCATCTAGTCTTATTTCCCATGGGGCCATTACTTTTCTCTTTTCATTACTCACATCATGAATATCTACTGCAACCCCTCTTTTCTTAATTTCCTGCATGGAATCCATTCTAGTTAACATGAACCTCAACATCTAGGGGATTTTATTTCTGGCTATGTTTCCCTCTACCCTATACTTGTATTATTAATTCCCTTATGTGCTCTTTTGCAATTCTCCTTGTTGTCACTTCACCAAACAAATTCCCTTTGATAACATTGTTCTTCAATTAATATGTGGACCTCAAACCTAGTTTGATACCAAAATAATAAAACCTAAATTAGTATTTACATAGGCAACAATAATCATAGTTACAAATCCACTTCAAGCATAACACATAATAAACAATTAAAAAAACACACAAAATTTTATATCTTAAACAAAATAAAAAATGCCTTTGCTCTTAGAAAAACATGAAACCCATATCAAAACCCCTTAATTCTTCTTTTTAGCTAAACTAATTTCTTATATTCAACAATTCATTATAATTTACACTCTCATAAATTTTAGATATATATATATATTTATATATATATATATATATTAATATATATATATATATATATATATATATATTATTATATAACAACATTTAATTTCAACCCCACCCAATTTTTAATCAACCATAACTTAAAGAATTAATAATTAATGAAATAAAAATATAAAAAGCTTGTTTAAAATTTTATAAGAAGAAAAACATAAAAATTTAAATATAAAACTACATATTTACCTAAATTTTAATACCAATCAACTAACTTTGATAAAAAAAATAAATATGAAACAATCTCACTATAAATAATTTTCCACAACAAATTCAAATTTCCCTCAATAATCTTAGTCCATGACTTTACATCAATGAATTCATTATGAATTCAAAAGTCAATGAATTCATTATGAATTCATTTGATCTTAAGCATCTAAAACTCAAAGACTTGGCAAAACCTGACCATTATAATATTCATCCAAGGAAATCCTTTGATATGCTCATTTAAAATCCACCATTATTCCACCATGGCCTTGGAAAAGATGATGAATATGGAGGCCATGAACGATAATGGAAAGGAGGTGGATAGGGATTTGACCACTGGTTTTCCTCTGGTGATCGCAGAATTGACGAGAAACCCTTTCTGGCATTGCCTTCATCCAACATGTGGGCGCATAGAATCGTCCATGGTTGTGCTCCTTCACTCCCTTGCTTATCTACCCCTGGAGACCCAGGTGAGGTTTCAGCCATGGCATTTGATCCTATGCCTCAGCTTGTCCGACAAGGCCATCAATATCACCCTCAGCATGGATCTAAGGTTGTAGCTCCTCCATGTCCACACAACCAGGGTCGAGGAGGTGGCCGATATTGTCATGGTCTTCTTGCGCACATACTTGTTGTTGAAATGAGGCCTTTCCAGCTATAGTTGGCTTAGATCACTCAATCCCTGGTGCCAAGGTACACGCCGACATGGTCTCGTGCTCTAGATCACCAGACAACCAGCCTCGACCCACGATTTTACCACCAACAGCTTGGCATCCAAGATGACAGTCCTCTATTAGGATTGCAAAGAGGTATGTGCTATTGATACATCTATTTTATTTTTTAGAACACTTGCCTCTAAATAAATAAATTTGCAAGTCAAATCTCTAGTGGAATTTTAGAATTAATGAACCCAAAAAACAATTCTAGAACATCAATATTTTTTTTCATTTGAATGTTGGATTTGTGTACCTTTTTGAAAGTGCCCTAACAAAACTATCTTTAAATAAATATTGCCCAAGGGTAGTTTTCAATGACCTTCCATGATTTGTTTCAAACGACGAGCCCTAACGAAACATTTCAAGCCATAGAGCATTTCTTTGGGTTTAGAATGATGGATCTGGAAACATTGCATTCATAGGAATTATATTGCGACAAACTTCATCTCAATGTGTATGACATTTACATAATTCTCTTCCTATTCCTAGGGACATGAGTAATGATAAAGGTGATTTTAAACTTGCCTTTATGTGAATGGAAAAGTTGTGAGAGGGTGCAGATCTTTCCCTCTAGCCACCAAATAGATGGATACTTTTAATGATTTTCTTTCAACAAGTGACCTTGTATCGCCCCACTGTGATGTGAGAAAAGATACAATACAGATTCTCAATATTGAAACTTTGTAACACATAAAGCTAGGTAATGGATCTAGCTTATTTCAAACTATTTCTCTTTGAAACTATTACTTTATTACATTCACCAGAACATAGTATTCAAAACTGGAACTGGTGACCGAACTAGTCCAACTATCAAACTTAGTTTCAAACGAGAACCGGTCAAACTAGGACTGGTTAGATCTTGTTAATTTCAGGTTAACATGTTTTTTTCTTAGGAAAATTACTTCAGAGATCCATATCTGCCCAATTTTCCATTAGCAATCACATAAGACATCATTACAATGACAATAACTAACGGAAGAACATAGATGAAAGATGCAAAAGACAAGCCAAGACAAGAGTACACAAGGATATGGCACAAGCCAGCGAAAAATCCCAAGACGGGGAAATCCCTTGATCAATACTTTATCTTCTTAATAGTATCTAATGTTCAATAGAGAGATAAAGTACAATAATTTAAAGTCAAAATGACTTGCAAATTTGAATATCGAATATGATTTCCCTTAGACAAGTGAATAGCCCAAAACTACAATATCATCATTCTGTCAATAGTAGTCATCTAAGATCTGGTTAGGGTTTCTTACAGTCTACTATTGTTCAATTGAATCGATCAAGAAACCCTCCTTTCAACTACAACTTTCCTTGGAAAGAAAGAGGTTGTCCATCATTGGCCCTTAGAATTGATCTGAACCTAAGATAGGCTTCTTAACCCCCTCTGTTTAACCTGGTGCATGGCTGCAAACCTACCTAAAGTAATGGATTTGACGTGCGGACACAGAAAGGGAGAAATTCTTCCTTAAATTGACCATATATCAACTCGAAGTAAATACCCAAGCATGACCTTACTTTCTAAGGTTGAATTTGGACTTGTAATGACAAGATTACCCATATAATTTTCCATGAAATTTCATCGTCCTGCGGTTATTTATTTGAGGAATCTTGACCCTAGTTGCTGAGGAAGAAACCCAAAACAAACAACCCTTCATCCTCCTCAAGAGCTCAGCTACCTTAGACATAAATTGGATCCCTTTCATGTATCAAATGAGGTTGAAGGCACCTCTATATATACAAATAGTTTACGTTCAAAAGACATGATCGTTGGGCTTTATGATGATGAGGATGACCTTGACAATTTACACATCAGTAGACATAAATTCAAAAACACACTCCTGCTCGTCCAAATTTGATTATCTTTATGTCATTTTTGGTCCTCAAAAAGAGGATTTCAATGCAATAATAATCTTCAATAGATGAGTTGTCCAATGGTGGAATTTGGCCCTAGTTGCCAATTTTAACACTTCCTCTTAGCTAGGGAGAATTACATCTAGTAGTCTATCATGCCATCCGATCATCATCAACTATCCTAACATAATGTGCTATCTTTGTATCTTTTCTCTTCTCTACTCTATTGAACACTGATAAGAATAATGAAGAAGAATCGATTGCGCATGAGTCACAATACCTTACCACTCTCCACCAACAAAATTCAATCCATATAACTAGATGTAAAACTATAATCAGAATTGGTCCCAGGTAATCAAGTTTCTTGAACATAATTTAGCATAGACATAGGGAGTACGATAGTATACGATGCATCCATCAGTAGTGCTATGCTACCAAACCACTTTTCCAAACTCATTGGAGATGGTAGGTACTTCCCATGTGCCCCAAACTACATGGGTAGGATGATGTAGGAACACTAGCAAGGAAAAATTATATCACATATTGCTCACAACCACATGTACAGAATGGAGAACCACATCCTACAAACACATGTCACAACCATGCATAGGAAAAGGAGAAACCACATCCTACAACACATGTCAAAACCATACATAGGGAAAGGAGAAACCACATCCTACACACATTCAAACCAAGAGTAGGGAAAGGATAAACCACGTCCTACATGCATGGCAATCAATAATTGTAGGAAGGATCCTACATGTGGGGAAAGGGTGAACAATATCCCACCAACATGTCAGCCATCAATATTAGGGAATGAGCATCCTACATGTGGGGAAAGGATGAACCACATCCCAACAAAATGTCCACAAGAAGATGTCTGAATGCATCCCTCAGCTGGGGTATCCGCAGGAGAATGTGTGTTAATTTTAGATATGTTCTATGCTTAGAGAATTTTAATTCAATTTTCACAGTTAGCTCAATATCTTTTTTAGGTTAATAATCACATCAACATTAAAGTAAACTGCAGATAGAACATAAACATAAATCATAGAATACAAGCCAATACAAGAGGACACAAGATGTGGTGCTAGCCAGGGATAAACCCCAATGTGGGGAAACCCTTGATCAATTCTTCTTATATGTTCTTCAATAGTTCAATAGAGAGAGAGAGAGAGTACATTTACAATAGAATTCAACACTTAGACTTTCTAGATAAGAGAATAGAACATCTCTACATGAGATCAGTTGAAGACATGCTACTTCAACTGATTCTCCAAGGTGACTCCACCTATCACTGTGTTGCATCTCATCATCATGTTGCACCAATCATTACAATGTTGGACCTTATGACTCCTACACCTTGTACTAGCTATCCCATTTACAAGCTCCATCAAACTTCTTTATTACTTCATGCATCACCATGCTTGCAACTATCCATGCTTTAACATTCAGACATGTTGTACCTTTTCATGCTAGGTGTACTTGCTGCTAAGTACCATATAGTTGTCACAATGTTAACTTGTTGTCCCTTGCATGCTGATGTACCCATGTGCTTCCAATTGGCTCCAACAAGTTATAAGGAAAACTGGTGTATCTCCAACTGCTAATGTTGACCTCAATACATGGCACTTAGGGGCTGCAATAATTCTATCCACACTGGTACTGATCCTCTAGCACCCAAATCAACATAAATACATACCTATTCTTCTTCAAGGGTAGGTGATTATTCTCTGCACCTCGGTCATTGGTTAGGGATTCCTTGTTTCCTAATACAACCCATTTTTCTTGGCTTTGAGACCTCCCAATAGTGCAGCCTTCTCCCACACATATATCTTCTCCTTTGCCATTGTTAAGTCCAACTTCTAGGCCTCCAAATGCTACCCTACAGCCTCCGTTCACATAGCAACATGCCTGTGTCTTTCTGCCTCCTGAACAGTGTCTTTTAGGCCTGCAACTGAGCTGTAGCATCCCCTCCTAGCTGAAACTCACTTGTGGGAGGAAGATACCACACGGAGAAGGCTTATCCACCACCCAAAACTACCCTGCATGGCTGCAGCCTCCTGTTGTTGAAATTTGAGGCCTTGTAAGGGAAAAATTAACCCAAAATAGTCTCCTACAAGCTTCTCCTTATCCCTTAGCAAATTCAGCTATTTCAGAGATGTATTACTCATTAATGGATGCACTTTGGATCCCTTTCTTCCATGCTATCCACACTCCTAAATTCCTCTCATTATCTTCTAGAGTATTGTATCTAGGGTATCATATGACAATGGTTAGGTCTTCTTAACTTCTCGGATAGGACTCCTCTATACAGAGTGTAGGAGCCTTCCTTCAACGACAAATATATTACTATATTAGACCTTCTTTTGCTATGTCTAGGGCATGACTAGATCCCCTTCAACTGTGGCTAGGTGTTCCTCTCTTCAACTGCGTCTAGGGCACCTTGATTCACTGCGTCTAGGGATTATCCCTCTTGATATTTTCAACCACCAAACCTAAATGAGTGGAGAGAGATATTAGGAGAAGTGTGTGTCTAAAATGACTCTCAAGTCATCTCCTTTTATACTAAAACGTTGAGCACTTGTGGGGTTTATTTGGTTGCTGGTCGACCTTGACAAATTGTCCCATAACACAAATAAATTCATATCTCGATGAATACTTATTAGAATCGAATGATCTTTAGATAAATCCTACACCTCTCGATGACAGGGATCCAATAAAAATATCAACTACCATTAATAAGATGACCCACATGGATTTTGGCCCTAGTTTCCATTTTTAACAAGGTGAACCACTCATCCTTTGCACATCTCATCAATCGTAGGGAAAGGTAAACCACTCACCCTACACACGTGTTAGCCATCATGGGGTATCATAGGGGAAGGTGAACCACTCACCTTATTGTCTCTCATAGCTCTCAAGAAGTACACCAGGCCCCTAGGAGCTCCTAGATATCAATGTTCAACCAAACCCTCCTAGTAAGGTCTATCCATAACTCCTAGCCTCTCTTTGAAGAAAATAATTTTCTCATTCAACAATGATGAATCTAGGTAGCTTTCCAATGCACCATAAAGTGGTACCCAAGATATGTGGAGTATGGATTCTCTGAAGAATATCACAATATAGCATGTGATCAAATGGCTTACTGAAGAATTTCTTCAACCAAAATGGCTTCGTAATAAGCATTGCTTTCTACTTTATACAATCAACCTCAATAGTGCTTTCAGAAAAGCTAAATCAAGAGATATAGTACTAGATGTTCTCCTTCCATCCATCGTACTGCTAACCGATCCAACATCAAAATATTCATGCAATCTTGGATTTCATCAGTGTACCTCTAATTATAGACAATAGAGTCATTGAGATATCTTACCAAGTAGCTATCAATATATAGATAGAGTCTTCATAGTGAGGCATTTATCTAGGACACCGGGATCCCACTAGATATGCATATCTAGACCAACAACTTCTTCATCAGATCTTAAGTGCATGAAATAGTTTATCAGGGCTAGGTCAGCTCCCTCTTACTTTGAGACGATCATCAATCAGATATCATCAATATATGCACCTTTATGGCTCGATTGTAACTTAATCTAGATATACATAGAAAAGTAACCTTGCCAAAATATAACCAAAGTCATGATCATGCAATTTTCATGCAGTCTTTCAAATAACACGGATATATATGAGCTATTGCCCTTATCAATAAAGATTTGGCAAGAAGAGTCATTAGGCCATACTACCGAGGATTCTATACCTCCCTCTGAAGACTTGTTTCACGTGATCATCTAGCTTCTAATTATGATCTTCTCAAGCAAGGGATGAGACTTTTCATGAGGCAACTGCAACAGTAAACTTCAAGAAAGCTCCAGGTCAAAGAGGAAAATTTTGAAGAATTGTCATGGTTCTTCTTAAATCATGGAGAAGAAATTCTCACATGAGATTATTTCAAAATATCTGAATTATGATCCATCGCTAGGTGATAGATGTCAAAATCAACACCTCATCTGCTTATCGTGCTCGTATAGAATCTTTCATGCTCTTTCTTCAAGGCACCTTAGCTTTCATGTTGATAAGGGTTGTTATAGAGATTTTCTCCAAAGTCCTGTGTGGTTCTTGACTTAGTTGTTCTTTAAAAGAAAAGGTTTCAAGAGTGTTGCACCCCTTTTCAAAATCTAAGGTGTTGCAATTTCTTTTATGGGAACATCCCAGTAGCTTCTTCAAAAGATAAGCTATCAAATGTTTCCATATGTCTTGTTCACAAATTCGATTGTGAACAAGGCTATACAACAATCATCAATTTATTAGGGCTACAACATATCATTATGGCTACTGGACTATAGTAGTACCATGCATAATAATGGACTTGAAAAGAGATCATAGATGATGTTGATTTGTAGAGAAGTGTCACACATAGTAGAATTGATGCCACATATTATTGTGAGGTAACCAACAATCTTCACTGTATAGGGTTCTATGATAGCTTCAGGTCTTCAAACTTCCAAGAGCATGAATCCTTTCGAACGATCCAAGATCTTTTCTTACAAACATGTCTTTAGCAGAAGCTCTACTCTGCTACTTAAGGCTTACTATAGAAAAACTAAAATAGGGTTAACTGTGTTATAAATATAGATTGATTTCATTTCTTGATCCCTATAGCTAACATAAGTCATAAAATCTCCAAAATTCGTCTCAACTAATATAAGAACTATATATGATGTCACTGTAGAGAGTGCAACACTTGGTTCACATTCAACATTTATCACTGTATGATGTACATATGCTTATACTAATGATCCATCGACATAGAGGTCTTCGCTTCTTTTTCTTTATGAGTTGAATTTCAGCTGAGTCTAGAATAACAGAACTAAGCTTCTTCTTTTATAGGCTTTGAGAGGAAGAGAAGCTCAAAAGTTCAACATAAAGATATAAGAAAGAAATGTCAACATACTTCCCAAGGCCATGATTGGTGACTACCATTGGAAAGTTTGCAGGAAACTTTCATGTCCAGTCTAGGGTACTATGTAAATCGTCTATTGAGTTTGGAGGTATTTTCCTATTACAGCAAGAGTGTTATGTTGAAAGTGACTTTTTAGAGGATTTTCAAGTCATGCTTCAGATTAAGTGTTCGAGTTTTGAATCTCTAGATGTACAATCAGGGTTTGTAAGGGAGCAACACACATGCTTGCATTGGAAATCTGTTGCTATCAATAAGAAGTGTTTGTAACGTTCCCATTTCTTCAATGATCAAATGGAAAAGACACTTGGAGCCACTGCTAGGATAAAAAAAAACCTGATATGTGCTTATTGAGGTGTTGGGCACATGATTTTGTTCGCCATTTGTTCAGGCGTAATTAGGAAAGTACCTTTAGAATGGAAAAATGGGTATGGCATCAAATCTTTGAAGAGAAGCAAACCAGCAATGAATTCAGTGAGCAAAGTTCATCCATGCATGAAGGTCTTATAATCATGCGCTCGGGATGCACCATAACATAATAAATTCTGGATATTCGTATTTGCTTCTCTAAATTACAAGATACATTAGGGCTTACTTATCTTTTTTTATTGGAAGAACACATATATAAACCTGATGCACCTTATTCTGGATCAATGAAGAATTTAGGCTTTTAATTTGAATAACACTCTAGTAGTGAGGGAAACTGTAGAAGCAACAACAAAGCGTACTTCTTCTCAGTATTTCTCCATATAGAGGATACTTACAGCTTTCATCCATGCATACTGTTGTGCGTCATTTGTAAATAAATCTATCTTTTTGTGGCATGAAAAGAATCTAATTCTGCCTATATACATGACAACAAGAGCATGAACTAGTTGGAAGTCAGAATTGAGGTGTCCTCTATCCTTTTCCTAACAATAAAACTCAATTACATAAAGAGCATAAATAGAAATTTGTCACAGTATAAAATCATTTAGAAAGACAAGGCACAGGATACAAAATTAGAATTAGTTCCTTTATGTTTTCACCTATAATGCACATGTTACAGATCTTAAAAGACAAGATTTTTGCTAAATTATCAGTGTCTATACAAGCTCTGGTTTTTTCATGAATGAATATAACCAAAACCCCTAACTGGTTTTCTCAGATACACTTTGCAATGTTGTTGAATGGATATAGTATGTTTTTCACCTGGTTCAATTAACAGTAGTGTAATTAAGACAGGAAAAGTCAAGAGGTCCATCATCATTTAGGCTAAAATATCAGCTAGATAGAAAACTCCTACATGTTCCTACAATGTATTGTACTTTTTAGTCCCATTGACCAACATTTTTCATCACTCCTTGGACATTAGTAAAGTTATATCGTCTTTTCTTATCTTACCAAAATGGATAATGTGATCTAGGTTCTGAGGACACATTCATTTCCCTTGTGAGATTTAAACCAAGTAAACAATAGGTATGGATTTATTTATTAGGATCATGAAGTTTGGGGTGGGATATAATGGAGAATCAAGCCTCTTTTTCATGGGAAGTTAGCCTTATTGGGAAAATCCTTTCCTTATTTTCTTGAATATTGACTGTGTTAAAGTTTCTATGTGCCAATGAGCTTCTTGGAGCTCGTGGACTATTCATTGCTAAAAAAATTATTGCTTACGTATTCCATTACAAGCATAGATTATGGTCAGATTAAGCATATGGTTGTCCAATTTGAGTAAAACCCAGACAAAATGTTGATAAGGGTTAGCATCCCAATCTGAGACTAGCATGGGAAGATAAGGGTGAACTAGAGTTGCAACACCCTCTTTGCTATCATCATGGTTGGAGAAAAAAGAGGTTTCATTTGGTCAAATATAATTCAAAGAATTCATAAGAATGAGCACAAAAATATTAACATTTTGCATACAACATATCCAAAGCTTGAAAACCACATTTAATCCTTCTAAAGATTATCTTGCAGTAGGGGTCTAAAAGTCCCATTATATGCATGACACTATTGTCATTGACCTTTGTGTACGATGGATACATCATCATACTTGTCTGAACTTTCTGGTAGCCCTGCAATGGTATTAAACACATTGGATGTTTATGGGCCCTCAAGGATGTGAGTAAACATATTCATGCATGTTGTGCACCTTTGGTTCCCTTTGGGCATCCTCAAGATCTCAGTACTCATAGTTTTGATGGGACAAAGGGGTATGTGCCCTCTTTCTAGAGCCATAAGGTGTGATTCCTTGAGAGGAATAACTAGTATCATATAGTTGAGAATCATGATTGTGAGTCTTCAGGCCTACCATGGTTTGGCTGAGCTGAAACTGAGGGCAGGTGGCATGTGAGTCTTGGGCTAGATCAATCTTATTTCCCTAAGAGCTTTTCCTAAAAACTTGAACCAAACCTTCCTCAACGCCAATATTGGGATGAGGGGCCAGATTAAATGGAGGAGCTTGAGGGTGTTGAGGTTGTGGGGCACGAGGCTTTATATTTTGAATTCTCTAGTTAGGACTTTGGCATCTGACATAGGCATTAGGCAAGCTAATGTACCACAAAACCTGCTTAAATATCTTTCTGTGCAGAGGTATGTATGCTTACCATATTTAGTTCTAGTAGCTATTGTAGTGGTTGTTTATGTGGTTAATTCAACTTATTTTTCCTATTATTAAAATGTTTACTTCACAAGTACCAGTTGTTTATGTATCCTTTTTGACATTTTTTGTGAATATTTTAAGGTCAAATATTGTTGGCACTCATCATATTTTTAATCACAGGTGCAATGGAATGAAACATTTGCAATTCCACGACCAGAGAGAGTTTTTCCTTCAGAAATAGAGCTGTTTGTGGCACCTGCTCTTCTGAACCCTCAACAAGTTCATAGGAACAAAAGACCTCCAACATATGTGTTTCCTTCATCCACAAACCTATTAATGCTTGGTATACATTTGTATTAATTATGTGATATGTAAGTTTTTATTGATTAATGCAATGCACAACTCTCTCATGCCTTGTTGCTTCATAGGTTCTTGTAAAACCTTAGTTGAATCCATCTGTGTGATCTAGTATCTGCAGACACTGCAATGCCAAGAGACGAAGGTAGGCAGATAAATTGAGGTGGAAATCATTCAAAAGCCTATTTTGTGGGGAGCATAAGTGAATGACGTTAAACTAGGCTGTAGCCTCTCAAAATCTGCTACTAAGACCCAAAAATTAGGTGGTACTCCATAGGTTTGAACGCGCATTTGGTTAACTCATAAATGAAGGTTCTGGTTCCTAATATGGTAAATATATCCTTATTGCAATATTTAAATAAATTGTGCTACCCACATTAACACAATTGCAACATAATACACAATAAAAATCCACAATTCCAAATTAGAAAGCACCCATCCATCGTTTCTAATGATGTATGTACTTGGAAGTTAGATTGTTAAAATATACATATTTACTTATATGCCACCTTGCCTGATAAGTCAGCTCAATTAAATTGGATCAAATTACATTGACTAGTTGCTAGATGGTTCCTCTTCTAACAATGTCAAGACAACTCTTCATGTTGGTATAAACTTCTTCATATATAGATGCGTACCCCTTTCAATTCTCCATTCAATTTAGAATTTACATAGCTAGTTGTCAGGGAAAATTTTAAGAACCACCGTAAATTTATATATATAATCAATGGGCAAATACCCATGATACATAGGAAAAATGGAAGGTGATTTCATTAATAATATAATATGTATATATAATTTTTTTGGCGAATCTCTCACCAAATTATATTATCTTGTAAAATCATGGCGAATCTTTCATTGGATTATAAAATCTTGTAAGATCTTGGCGAATATTTCACTGAATAATAAAGGCTTTGTAAAGGCCTAACAAAGTTCATAATGAGTATTTCTTGTAATGGCTTGAAGCCTTGCTAATCAACTCATCAAGAACCAAAGCAATTATATTCCTTATAAGTATATTCCTTATATGGAATATAAAGATATTTCTCATGGATGGTCAATTAGGTTTAGCACAGGTGGTAGGGAGAAATCCTACATGTGACAATATGTTGGACTCATAATGAGTATTTCTTGTAATGACTATGAGCCTTTTTTTCTAAGCAATCCCTCGAGGACTGAAATATGTATATTACTCATATGGAATATAAATATGTTTCTCATCTATTGGAATATAAATATATGAGTGAGGAGTGGGAAATGAGCCACAATAAGTCCTTATAAAATTGACATGAAGAAGATAAGTGCAAAAAATAAAAAGGTGAAAATGGAAAAATTGAGAAGAAATACAAGGAAAAATGGTGAAACAACAAATTAATAATCCATGGGAGAAACAATGATTAGAGATAGTGAGGGAATATGTTCTCTTAGCCTAGTGGTAACAAAGGTATACATTAGAATTCTCACTTATGCAAGCGTAGCTAAACAAACATTAAGCTCTATGCCAGTCATGAGAAGGAGGAAATCTGGGAAAGTAATGTGAGAACAAGAATTTAAATGGAACAAAACATTGGGATTATAATCCTTACTCGTTGAGTTTGGGTACTTCCTTTGAGGCCTATTGAAAAATTAGGAATGATCTATCTATGTATCTTGTTATATAATTATTTTGTAAAATAGTTGCCAAGTAGCTATGTTAAAGCATGGATTTTGTGAAATGTTTTTTACTCATCGTACCTATCTTTAGATGGACATGAACAAATATGAGTATTGGATAGAATTCTCCCATTTTTTTGTTGTAACAAATTGTATAGGTATAGCCATGTCCATCATTAAGTATGCCCCAAATGTATCAACAATATTCCCAAACCAAAAACTTTTTAGTACTAAAAAACATAAAAAATCCAACATTACATACTAAAAGAACATATTAATAAAATCTGCTAGAATAAACGTTACTGGAATGAGAAGTTTTTGAAAGGACTACCATTATCAGATTTGTAGAAACACCCATCTTCAATACTTGCCTCATGCGAGGGTAATCAATGTCTCAGGAATATGCACTAGCACCAACAATGATAAGTTTGGGCCTAAAAAGGGTGGTAGTATTCTCAAGCATCTCATAGTCAATGAATCCTATAACCTAAGAAAACAAACACAACCATTAATAGTTTGAACACTTGCCCAAAACACTGGTTCAATATTTTTCAATCGTGGAACCGTTTCACTCCTAATTATTATTAGACTGGCAATGCAAGCTCACCCATGGACTCATCTAGACGGTATGGCATTGATTCAAAGTAAATTGATGTAGAAAATGCTCGATTTTTTGCTGTCATGAATCCATGAGACAGATGCCCTCCATGTGGTGAGTCCAAACCCTGAATGTTGCAAGGCAATTTCTCACATGTTACATGCCCAAATAGGAATTATAATCTTATCAAAAGAGGTTCTTGCAAAATTTGTCTTACTTGAGTTGTCCAAAATGAAAAATTCGACTCCATGGTTTTTTCATGGACCCCAGTTTCAAGTTGTACCCCTTGACCTTTAACCACTGTTACTTCAGGCGAACCTCGAGACTCTGACAAGATTTCAAGGAATTGGTTGATGTCCATGTATAAGTCCATCAGAAGTCCTGTAAAAATACTACACAAACAAGACTGTAACTCTAGTTGTTATACAATTGATGCATCAAACACTTATTGTGCATCCTCTTCCTTTTCTGCTTTGTGCCTTTGAGTAGAACTGGTCACTCATTGTTGTTGTTTACTCTGTTTAATACTTAACCCTTCAAAGTATGTTGATCAGACTTCTTGACAACTGTCGCACTGTTCACTGTCATGTCTTCTCTACTGTTGTATCCACTATGCTCAATGTTTGAATACTACAATCACCAATACACACAATGCTACAGTCACCAATATGTCAAAAATCCAAATGAGAAAACAAGTCAAATTTCAAATTTAAATCTCTACAAAAACACGAAAGATTATAGCGCATAAAGTTTTGCAATAGAAATCAACATTAAAACTCCGACGGCCAAGCAAAACAATGATAATAACCCTGCATCTCCCTTGGAATTTTATGTATCAAGATGAAACGAAAAAATGCAGAGCCCTAGCTGAAAATAAGTGATAACCCCTTGCATCAGTCAAAGAAAAGGTTTTTTCCCTGCAAAAATGCTCAACATTTCAAAGTGACATCCTTAAAATGTAAAGCCCTACATATATTCGCAAGAGCTAAGAAGGAAGATGAGATTTTACTATTTGCGAGCAGGTAAATAGTTTGATCATGATTTAAGTAATCTTTTGCTAAATTTCGAGGGTCGCGGCTTGCAATTCAACTCAAAAAAATTATAATGTAATTAACTTATTTATTCTTTATCTTATAGTATTTTTTGAATTGCTAGTTTTTACATCTTAGTATCATCATCCCGGCAATCTGAGCCCAAAGAAGCTTATCATGTGGCAAAGAATCTTTTTTTCTATTAGGGTTTTGGATTTTAGACCATCATTGGAAAACTTGGCTCGGTGTGAATAAAAATAAGTTTTGAATATTTAGTTTTTAAATATGTACTAATTAAAAAAGATTTTATATAACATTTGAAACTAAGGGGAGATTTAGTTTTCATTTGAATATTTATTTTTTAAATGTATATTAATTACAAAAGTCTTTGGAGAGATGTAGTTTTGAGAGAGATTAGTAGATAAGTGTTGTTATGATTTTGCTTAGTGAATTTCAGTTTTAAAAAATTGTTCTATATTGACAAAAAATTATTTACAAAATATAAATTTTAAAATGAGTAAAAACATTTGTGGTTATAGGAACGTATATATAATATTATATTTATATATACATATATATATTATATATACATATATATATTATATATATATAATATATTTATATATATACAATATTATTCATATATATACATACATATATATATATATTATATATATTATATATAATATATATATATATATATTATATATAATATATTATATAGACATTTTAAATATTTGAGATGTATACTATGGTATTTCTTTTAACGATACCAAATTGAAAATTTCTCATACGAATTTATATCGTATCATATCAAATTCGAATCAGAATTTAAATTCAAATTTGATAACTATGGTGTGAAGTAATAAGTGGATGTGCTATGCTTTCTCAACTCATTGTTCAAAAAGACACTACAATATTTCTAACCCGTCATTGTCTCCATCACAGTGTTTCATCCCCATTAGGACAACAAGCTATGGTTCCAATTGAGAAGGCCCATCTCCAATTAAGCACACTGGAAACCTCACACTTAAAACTTCATCCCACACCCTTTGTGTTGCTTCTCTGCGCAGATGTCTCACACCAGGCGTCAATAACAATGTGTCTAACTCCAAAGGAAATGACTATAACCTCTAAGTAGATCAAATTCTCTAATAATAAAGAGATGATAACTCCTCCACTTTTTTGATAGTGATTCTATGTCATTTTAGATTGCACAAATAACATATAATACAACAATCATTTGATCTTCACACTTTTCTCTCACTAGCAATGCACAGTCTCATTTAGAACCTTTTCGATGCTGATGCGACATATAGCAGGATATATATATATAGGGATCAGAGGAGGATGTAGAAGATCTGGAGTCAAAGCATGTAGCAGTTGTGAAAAGTGTAAATTCAAAGGAGTGCACAACTATAGTGAGGTGCCTGAAACCTATGTTGCAGCTGGATGACCCTAGAGAGTTTGACAAAGAAGAAGTGGTAAGTTTCTATGAGCTAATAGAGCACCCAGATTACAATTATTGTATTGGGGACATTTTTCTGCGATTGCCATCTATTGCAGAGCTACTAGAAGTGTCTAGTGTTATTGAATCATCAGTTGATGATAAGGTGTGTCAAAACATCTCATCACTTGAGAATTCTATGAAAACAGAAAATGATTCAAACATTGAGAAGGATTGTGAAATGGACCCAAAACCTAAGTATTATATTAGAACAAAGCTATCTTTAGAACATAGATCTTTGAGAAAAAGACAAAAGGCTAAGGCTAGTCTGGCCTTTGAGGATCAATCTGGTGGTGATAAAGAAATTGAACTGAAGCCAAAATGTGTAAATGAGACCAAAATTACAGAGCAAATTTTCCATCAAGGGTCTCCAAGAAGGTGTAAGGCTAAAGTGGGTATGGATACTGAAGAATCAAATTTATCCTCGATTCATAATATTATAGGTCTCAAAAATGGCGATATTGAAGTGATATGGGCAAATGGAATGATTTCAAAAGTGAGTGCTCTCTTGTTTTTGCTTGGATCTATTCTTTGTTACATTGATGTTTACTAACAACAGATGGCAAAGGATTTCAAATGATCAGTCGTATTTGAAAATTGTAAACAACTTAATTTCCAAATAAAGTTTTGTTCAATAGTCTTGAAGAACTAGAACCACCACACTCCAGCTACACCAATGGTGCAAATCCTTAGCAAAAGTGGAATTTTTTTTTTTTTTTAAACATGGTATACATGATCATATTACTATACAGGTTTCCATTTATTTTACCAGTCTCCAAAGAGAAAGTCACTAGTGAGATGATGTAGGCTACGCTACAACAGGCCAATAATCCTTTTATCCCCATAGCCAATATACAGGTCAAGGTACAAAACCTTGATATTTGAAATACTCATGCTCCTGAGCACTACGAGTAGTGATGCATCTACTGGGCTCCAGGCACAACATTTTCTAGGAGGGAAGATGATGGCATAAAAACAAAGAAATAAACAACAAAGTTGTAAGCATTAAGAAAAATTGTTACCAGACATCCTTTGATCATATTCCAAAGAAAAAATATAATGTTTGTCCTCACTGAGAGAAGATAAATTATTGTTGGCTCAAAACCTGGAACCTGCACCTAACCGCAAAGCAATTAAGAGGGTCAACGCTGTTAAAACTTCACAAAACTTGATCATAAAAAAAACAACTTTAGCAAGAAGACATGTCAATCACCAATTAAACAATGTAAGAATGTAAATTCAGGCATAATTTCTTACACAAACAAGAGAATGCTACATATATGGTGGCAAAACAATGATCAACTACTTAGCGAACCTCTTCTGAAGAAGCACAGGATCACATGAAGCAACGTGCAGGGATCGTCTCCATCATTAATCCAAAGAGCTCAAAAATGCGGTGCTACACATGAGTAAACAACACCAACAATGAGCTATCCATGTACATCAAGATAATCACAGAGTTACCTCATCATCAATGCAAACATATGGTGCATGAAATCCATTGAAGGAAAGGCATCAATATCATACAATATAACCTTATTCTCAACAAGGCACCCCTAGCATTAATTCAACAAGGATACAATGTCACTAAAAGCCTTTGTAAAACCATCAAGAACAAGCAGGTTTGAATTTTGAAATATAACTGGAAAAAATCTATGCCTCACAATCAAAAAATGTGCTTAAAAAACAGAGTCACTAGTATATATCATATTGCAAGTTTTAGCAAGACTTCTTGCTTAGAAACAAACATCATTTATATACAACATTTCACCTTTTTCTATGGGCCAGACTTTTGAGAAAATTTTCATGGTTAGAATCCAAAATAATCGTTCTCTTTCAGAGTTCACCATTGGATCCTTGCATGATTCAAAGCAAGGGTTCCATCACCATTGAGATGCTAACGTCAAAACCAGCATAAAAACCACTTGAATATCATATCCTCTACACATCAACATAACAAGTAAATAATCATGCTATAAAGCATAGAAAACCATATTGCACAATATTATAAAATACCTTGTTAGTAACAACAGATGGCAAATAATTTCAAATTATCAGTCATATTTGACAATTGTAAACAACTTAATTTCCAAATAAAGATTTGATCAATAGTCTTGAAGAACTAGAACCACCACAATCCAGCTACACCAATGGTGCAAATCCTTAGAAAATGTGGAAAAATATTTTTTTTTAAAACATGGTATACTTGATCATGTTACTTATACAGGTTTCCATCTATTTTACGAGTATCCAAAGAGAAACTCACTAGTGAGATGATGCAGGCTACGCTAAAACAGACCAATAATATTTTTATCCCCACAGCTAATATACAGGTCAGGGTACAAAACCTAGATCTTTGAAATACTCATGCTCCTAAGCACTACAAGTAGTGATGAATCCAAAATCACCAAAAAAATCATTTCCAAAATTCCTAGACCTTTTCCTAACTGCAAACACATCTGATGGCAATTGGGTCTAGCTCCACTGGTTAGGTGGAATGATTGTTATCCTCGCTACAATGGTTCTATTCCTGCCAATGACATGTTGATATGGCTTTTGGCCCTAAGAACTTTTCTTAAGCCCAGGTGCCATCCTCAGAATGAGGCAAAGTTCCCTGGGTTTTCTCAGGATATATTTTGCAAAAAGCATTTTAGTTAATTTGGTCTAGCCCAAGCAATTGAGGGGGAATGTTGTCCCTCCACACCGAGGACCAATTATCACAAGTGACATATTGACCTATTAATGAATGTATTTTTGAGTGCCCCATGCCCCAAATAATTTGGGTTTACCTTGGATACCATCCTCATAATGAGAGGAAGTGCCAGGATATATATTCCAAAAAACAAATTGTAAATTGGGGCTAGAATGGGTGGTTGTGAGGAGTGTTAACCTTCCAATATTAGGATATACATGCAATGAAATATATGTGGGAGATTCTTTTTTGAATTAGAATGGTAGCTTAGGCTAAGAACATCATGAGGTAAGTGTGCAAACCTAGCAAGAAACCTATTCTAGATACAGTGTTCCACCCTAGCCTAGGAATGACATTTTTAAGGGTTCACATGTGTGCATAAAAATCACCTCACCCCACCTCAAGCCTCGCGCTCCACTATCTAATCAGATCTTCCATGACGTCTAGTAGCAGGGGGATTAGCACTAGGGGAAATTATAATTCCCCCTACAGAACGCGGCTGAAGTTGTAGAGGTATAAAGTCATACCAATATCCATTCCAACATATCGCAAGGTTGCATAGGGATTTTGAGTCGCTGTTTTTGAGTGAGATGTGCGTCCAATCATTTCTTTGTAATTCGTTAGTCTAGCTCTTATAGGACTTGAACCATTGAATCTGGCTTCATCAGATATCCCTAACCCTGACCCTAACCCTAATGAACCTAGTAGATATCACCATCATGTGTGGATAACACTGCTTCAAATACAAGACCCAGTAGGGTAGATTGAACACATGAACTCATGCACCCAACACACTTAGAAAACTACACCATTCACAAAATAGATATTCATGCATGCCCTCCTCTGGATGGGTAATTTTTCCTTCCTAGTTGATGACAATACATTCATACATGTGTTGGCATTATGTTTTTGGTATGGTTATATGTTACAGATGTTGTACTTGATGGCAACACCCATGGCATGGCTCTCAATATGATGAGAATTAAGAAGTACGCAGGAGAACAGTTCAGAAGATGCATACCCGCAGGTATGCCGTGCAGGGACCGCATCCAGACACGCAGGTTACCCTTTCATGAGGTGCGTACCCCCAGTGCACACACTTCAAGGAAGTAAAACGCGCACACGTGGGGTTCCTTATGTTTAACCCTTGGTATTTTACCCATTCATGAGGTGTGTACCCCCAGTTCACTTACTTCAAGGCAGAGAAAAGCACACGTGGGGTTTCTTATGTTTAACTCTTGGTATTTAGCTGACGGAATTGTGTTATTATGGTTTTGGCCTGTGGTATTGTTTTATATTATTATTATTATTGAGCCCCATGATCCATGATTTTAGGAAGAGCTTGCCTATATAAGAGGAAGGAGATCAGTTGGCTAGAGCATGCTTTTGGGTTGAATATCTTAAGATATGAAATATTGGGTTATTGTTTCAAAAGCTCGATCTATATGAAAGTG
>APFE031654423.1:20649-34117 GCA_000404065.3 Pinus taeda
TGTCAAAGGGGGAGAATGTCACTGAAGTTTTTAAGGTTGCCATCAAGTCCAAAGGGGGAGATTGTTGGCATTATGTTTCTGGTATGGTTATATGTTACAAATGTTACAGATGTTGTACTTGATGGCAACACCCATGGCAAGGCTCCCATATGATGAAAATTAAGAAGTACGCAGCATAACAGTTCAGAAGATGCGTACCCGCAGGCAAGCTATGCAGGGACCGCGTCTAGACACGCAGGTTACCCATTCATGAGGTGCGTACCCCAGTGCACACACTTCAAGGCAATAAAGCGCGCACACGTGGGGTTCCTTATGTTTAACCCTTGGTATTTAGCCGACGGTATTGTGTTATTATGGTTTTGGCCCGTGGTATTGGTCCATGATTGAGGAAGAGCTTGCCTATATAAAGCAAAGGAGATCATTTGGCTTGGGTATGCTTTTGGGTTGAATATCTTAAGATCTGAAATATTGGGTTATTGTTTCAAAAGCTCGATCTATATGAAAGTGAAGTGGAAAGCAAATCTGTGAAGGGTGATCTCTCAAGCACTGCAGCTGCGGAAGTGCGGAGGCGCCACAGAAGGCGCAGTGCGGAGACGCCAAAGAGGCGCCACAGAAGACGCAGTGCGGAGACGCCACAGAGGCGCCACAGAAGGCGCAGTGCGGAAACACCACAGAGGCGCCGCAGAAGGCGCAGTGCAGAGACGCCACAGAGGCGCCACAGAAGGCGCAGTGTGGAGGCGCCACAGAAGGCGCAGTACGAAGGCGCCACAGAAGGCGCAGTGCGGAGGCGCCACAGGAGATGCCACAGAGGTGCCAACGAAGGCGCAGTGCGGAGGCGCCATAGAAGGCGCAGCTGCGGAGGTGTGCGGCGCCACAGAAGGCGCAGCTGCGGAGGTGCGCGACGCCACAGAAGGTGAAGTGCGTAGCAACGTAGGCCAGAGAAAAGGAAATTGCGTATCTGTCTTAAGATCTTTTGTTGACTGATTTGTTTTGTTGATAAGGTGTTCTGGGTTTAGTTTACTGTTATTGTGGATCTAGTTATCTGGGTGACTTGTTGGTACTTGATGATCATTTGATGTTTATGGATCCAGTTTGAAAATTTATGAAAAGTGGTCCTTGAAAGAAAAGAAGTAGGGGGTTGTAGCTCCCTTCCAGGAGAGACTAGAAAACGAGAGAGAGTTGTAGCTCTCTGCAGGTTGCAGCTTGCATACCGGTAAAGGACTACACTAGTACAAGACCATTGTAAAAGGAGTTTCTAATTTTAAAGAAGATAGAGACATATTGCAGCAGGTGGTTTTCACCCACATTGGGTTTCCACCTTATATCTGGTGTTCTTTGATGTGACTGTCTGTTTTTCTTGCTCATTATTTTATGGTACTTATATGCAAAAATAATTCAAAGTGTAAATAAGGAAGATTTGTTAAAAGAACTAGATAATACTGATTCACCCCCCCTCTCAGTATTATTTTCAACAACATGTGCCTCATCCAGTAATCCTACTAAACTATTGCGCCTCCATTAGAGGATCTCTTATGGGCCCTCTACTAAACATAAACATTCCTCTGTACAAGATGGAATGTATTTGTTGAAGGATGATGTTGTTGCCGAAGGAGAAAAACTACTGAGAAATAGGTAAAATCTAAGACTACCTCCACTCTTGTATCAGATAAAAGTAAATTGTTGTCAAATTAAGCAATATTGTTAAGCAATTTTCTCTTTGTATATTCAGCAAGCCAAAAATGAAAAATAATATATCATATCTGGGTACATGGAATAGTTAAAAATTAGTGTACTGGCATAGAATGAAATGGAGTACGGCCCTTTTACAAGGCCTATGGTACCAAGTGCAACATCTAGTTTAATCACAATAATATTCATTGGCTTGTAGCAATCTCCTTCTGGAAAAAAACTAAAAGAGTTTTATTACGCTTTGAATTTCAAATGCTTGTTGAAGGATCAAGTGGCAACTGCAAAGAAAAACTGAAATTGGGTGATATCAAAACAAAATAATTTACTATTTTCGGGACAAAATAACATTACTGATGTGCCTGCAGGGGTTTGGTCTTGTGGCCAGCGAATGGTCTACTAAGTTGTTCGTGCCGTCATGCAGGTCACGAGTTCAAGTCTCATCTTACTTGAGTGTTGTGCTTACAGGCTGTGTGGTTCCTCCTAGAAGTTATAGTGGTAGTCGATGGGACTCGACCCCATGTAATGCGAGTATGATACCACCGATGTTGCCAATTCTACTCGTCAACAAAAAAAAAAAAAAACATCACTGATGTATCTCTGAATTCCATTAAAACAAAACAATTTGATGTATTGAAATGATATTAGGAGATTAGTAAAGAGTATCAAATTAAGTGATGTTATGGCCATACCATTGTATCCATTTACACTTTGAGTGAAGAGACTCAGCAACACCAAGAACATCAAGTGCCCTCCAAGACAATGTAGTCCTTGTGGTTTGTAGAGAGTCTTCTCACTTTAACATCGGTGATGAGCCCTGAATTAGGTAACTTATTGGGCTCATTTTGCCTAATTGTCCTTGTTCAATCTTTTTTCAATCCTCCATTTTTCATAGATTATGCATTTTTTTTAGTATGTTTATGTCATTTGAATGATTAAGGGTGGTCACTCTACCTAGGAGGCTAATACGTGGTTATTTTAGGTTTTTTTGGACAAATGTTGGAGCAAAACCGAGCAATCATGGGCTAGGTGACAACCAAGCTTGAGGTGAGGGTTCGTGGGGGGGTTGTCTCTGACATTAAATGGCCCTTCCTCAGGATCTCCACCCTCAACTCCGAGCTCACAGGCCACCAAAATGGATCCTAAAGGCAGCCAAGCAGATTTGGGAAGAGGGACTGTCTACTAGCAGTTCAGACAGCCGAGTCCCTTGAATTTAAGAGGCCTGCTGGGCCCCTCGTGATGTATAAATAAGAAGGCCTCAGCCTTCGTAGTTTACTTTTGAAACTATTGCATTTTTTGCACTATAGTGCTGTCACTTTCAGCTTGTTTTCTTGTAGCCATTGTGGCATAACTTTCGGTTGATGACTATTTTTTGATAATGACAAGCAGTCCTATTTTGTATCAGCTCTGAGTTCTTTATAGGAGCCGTAGCTCTTAGGGTTGGGCCCAACCTGAGAGTGAAGGCCTCCTTTATGTATTGTTATTTCTCCTTTATGCAACGTTGTTTCTCCTTTATGCATTTGCAAAATTATTTCTGTTAGGAAGATTAAATTGTGCTGATTAACTAGGTCATTGTTGATGGTTAGAAAGGCTTTTGATGTTTATATTAAGTTGGTAGGATATCAACAGGGAAAAAGCTTCAGAAAAAGGCCAACGAGCACCTTTGGTTTCACCTCTCCCTCACAGGATCAAGGGCTAGGATCAAAGTAACCTTGCTGTACCAAACAAAAACACTATTTTTGCTTTGCCATGCAATCACTAGTGTACGATTTTTATTTGCAGAAGTTGGTTACATGTTCAGACCTTTGAATGTTTCGTTCCATAGTTAATATACATGGTTTCCTTGCAAATAAAGCTCTGTTCATTCACTTTACTGTTAGCTAGATCATATTAGGTTGGTATAACTAGGTCTTTGATTACATGCAAGTCTTTATTGGTTCAGTTGGAAATATATGTTGCAGAGAACCTCTACCACTTCTTCATCCACCCAAACTTCATCAGACCCATCTGTTCCATCCCCTGACTTGGTTTCTTGCCTCATGTTTGTCATTTTTCCCACATAACCCTACCTTTTTGTGCAACCATTGTTTCAGCCTTCTTTGAACAAATTCAGCCATCTACACCTTCTCCCAACTCCATCCACCAGTCCCTGGATCACTTCAAACCCCTATCCTACCTCCATACCCATTCCTTCATCTTTCCTCACTCATCCATTCTCCAAAATCCCATTTCTGAACATCCTGTAGAAATTCCTGAACATCCTGTAGAACCCCTGCAGACTTCCTATAGAAGCTCACAAATGAGGTTTCTTTATAGCCAAACTCTCTGAAACTCTCTGGAAGGGTGTTAGGGACCCCTTAGGCCCTCTCTAAACCTTCCCAACCTCTTCCAAGCATTTCTCCTCGCCAATCCACCACTGCACAGTCAAGAACAGTGAAAGCCTATGCATGACAATTCTAACAACTTATTCAAAAATAAAAAAAGATGTTTTCTTCAGATAGAGGTAGTATAGACACATGTATTTTACCTTCCTAGAAGTAATAGAATCTCTTTCAGTAGCTTGCATTCTCTTTTTTGCATCAGTAGGACTAGCTGGTAGAATTAGGGTTTGCTATGGTTTGCACTTTCTTTTAGCTTTTCAGTTTCTTTTCACAAGCAGATTAGCTTCCTTCGAGTTAGCTTCCATCAATCAGTTAACAAGCTTCTTCTCAAAGCCCATAGAATTTGGCTTGAGCCCCTAGTGGACTTGTGCCAGCTGACCAAGTGACAGCTGCGGCAAGAGCTAGTACTTGTGCATACAGCACCGTTGCTTCCAAGTTTGTTACGAACTACCGGCTTGATAAAAGTAAAGAAGGGAGTCCCAGGAGTTGTAGCATTATTGCTGCAATACCAGAGCCCACCATTCTTTTTGGCATCATTTCCGGGGAAGCGTCAGAGTATTTGTGATTGCTGCTTTTCTTCTATTTTCTACTACAACCTTTTGCTGAGTAGTTTATTTCATTTCTATTCTGCAATTTCATTTCCGCAAAAGTAGAGTAGACATTTCCTGCTTTCATAGATTAGCATTTCAATTCCGTAATTTCAATTCTGCAAGTGTAGCTTAGCATTTGAATTCTGCAACCGTAGCTTAGCATTTCAATTTTGCAATTTCAATTCTGCAAGAATAGCTTAACATTTCAATTCCGCAATTTCATTCCAGCAAAATAGATTAGTCCTTTCTTGTTTTCATTTCCATTCCACATTTTCATTTCAGCAAGATAGTTAGTTGCAGTTCAATATATTTTAGTTTTGCAGGTACCAGTAGAAAAAGCAAAAGTAACCAAAAAAAAAAAACTTTCCATTTCATGCCTCGTAGGAACAGAGATAAAACCGGAAAATTCCTACGCAACACCCACACCACATCACTGAGTCAACCTTCTCTCTTCTTTGGTAATAGTGAACCAGAAGAAGCAATAGGTGAACCTCCTGAGATATACGAAGATCCTATAACAGAAGAAGAGTTAGAGAACATTTTGTCTAAAGCCATGGCTAAAAACCAAAATGGTAGAAGAGAAGATGAGAGAATAGAAGGTGCCTTTCCCATTCGAGAGACCAATGGAGACATGAAAATGAAAAACATAAGTCCCTCATCTTTACCTCACTTCCATGGATTGACTACTGAAGACCCTGATACCTTCCTATTTGAGTTTGTTGTCCTTTCTCGAACTTACTACTATGCTGAGGACGAGGAAAAGTTGAAAATCTTTCCCTCTACCCTTAAGGATGCAGCATTACGCTGGTTCATGGGGTTACTTGGAAACAGTATAACCACTTGGGCTCAGATGCAGCAAGATTTTAACACCAAATACTGGGACTACTATAGGTCCAAGGAAACCAAGGGAGAGATCTTCCAGATAACCATGGGAAGTGATGAGTCTTTAGAAGATTACGAGGAAAGGTTCCAGCTTAGTTATAAATAGGTCATGTGCACACTTGACACGGATTCTCTGAAGCTGGTTCTGCTCCAAGGAGTCCTTGAAGACCTTCTAGATACCCTTCACATGCTAGCTGGAGGGGACATCTACCAACTACCTTATGAGGACATAAAGACCGTGTTTAGATACCATTCTAGGGCAGCCCGAAAGAGAGGTATGGGGAATCCACTTTCAACTAGTACCAGCTTCTCCAAGCATGAGTTTTCTAATCAGATGGAAGACCTCAAAAGTGAGATGAGACAGACTATTGCCATGCAACTTGATACCTTCCGAATTCAACAAAAGAAAGAGGAAGCTGAGAGGGCTTTGGCCATTTTTTGTCCCAGATGTATGAGGAAGCACCCTAAGAACGAGTGTCCATTGCACTCAGTAGAGGTGAGTTTCGTTTGTGAGGAAGACCACCCCACCAACCAATGCCCAACCTTGCCCGGATTTAAAGCCATGTACCTAGGGACTGAGGTGACTATTGAACCTCTCTACTTCCTCAACCAAAGGAGGCCACATGGGCCCAGACCTTACCAGCAAGGGATGCAAGGGACATCCCAAGCTTATTATAACCCAAACCAGTCTTCTCATATACTTTCTTGGGGCCCCCTGCTCCTCCTTCCTGGTCCGCACATTCTCCATAGTCTTATCCATCTCAATACCATACTCAACCTGCTTCTCATTCGTTTCACTCTCATGCCCATCCACAACCTCAGTGGAATGCACCTCAACCGGGGTGGAGGCCCCAATACAACTCTCCTCCCACCATTCTACCTCCACCACCGGCTCAACCACAACCATTACCTCCTACTCCTCCAAGACAACCCCTGATGCCTGCTCAACCGAACCCGAACCCCAACAACAGACATGCCCAGCAGGTATATACTGGGGAGACAATGTGCCCTACCTATGCTGTGGAGATCCAGGAGATCAACCTGCGATCTGGGAAGGTCCTTCTAGAATTCCAACCTCCTCCCCTAGAGGAGGAGGAAGAGAAATAGGAAAGTGAATCCAAAGCCATTCCACCCTTTCCTGAGCGACTAACAGTAACCACGCAACCAAACCCAGAGGAGACTGAACTTCTGGGAGAACTCAAGTAGTTGTGTGTGAAAATACCACTTCTCCAGGCCATAAAAGATGTCCAATATACAACAAATTGATTAAGGAGAAGTGTTTCAGGCACCCAGGCAGGAGCAAGAGAGATGCCCCGACTATCAATTTCATAGGACAACTGTCCAATCTGATGTTGGGGCAAGTAATCTGTCCAAAATATTTGGACCCTGGGAGTCCTGTAGTTGATGTCCACACCAATGGCACCATAATCCCCCATACGTTGATTGATCTAGGGGCTGCCATTAATGTGATGACCAGGGACAGTATGCTTAAACTCAACCTTCAGAGTTCCCTAAGGAAGACCTCGACGATACTGCAGTTAGCAGACCGCTCCAGCGTGACTCCCGAAGGGATTGTGGAAGATGTCCTGGTATCTGTTGACTCTTGGGAGTACCCTGCCGACTTCTTGGTCCTTCAGCCAAAGGAAAAACTCACTGGATACCCCCTCATTTTGGGAAGGCCTTGGTTAGCTACTGTGGATGCTTACATCAGCTGTCGAGCTGGACGCATGACCATCAAGAATGGGCCTATGTCCAAGCAGCTAGTCCTATACCCTCTTGCCCAACCTCTGCTAGAACATGACTTACCTCTCTGGTTGGAAGAGGGGGATGAGGACGAGGTCTACTCTGCACCATTGCACATGGTAGAAACCAGCAGGGGAGGTCCTCAAACCGAGGATGACTTGATTGAGAACTTGATTCAAAATCCACCTCCCAGTGCACTGTCCTTAGAAGAGTTGGTGGAAGATACCCAAGCCAGTGCTTTAATAGACCTCTGTGTGACTGATTCGACCTCTTCCCGAGTTAAGAATGTGGAATTTGGCCCTGAAAGAACTTTAAAGATCAACTCCTCCCTATCTCCCTCTCAGGAAAAAGAGCTATGTAGCCTGTTGAACCGCCTTTTGGAGGCTTTTGCCTGGAGCTATAAGGAAATGAAATGAGTCCATCTTTCGGTCTATACCCATCATATTTACATTAAAGAGGACTGTAAACCAGTCAAGCAGCCTCAGAGGAGAATGAATCAAGCCCTTAAAGACATTGTCAAAGAGGAATTTCAAAATTTATTGGATGCAGGATTCATCTACCCCATCTCTGATAGTGAGTTGGTTTCACCTCTAGTGCTTGTGCCCAAGAAGAACGGGAAGTGGAGAATCTATGTAGATTACCGGGACCTTAACAAAGCCACCAAGAAAGACCATTTCCCTTTGCCTTTCATAGATCAAGTATTGGATGGACTGGCAGGGTAGAAGTTTTTCTCTTTCCTAGATGGGTTCAGCGGGTATAATCAGATCCAAATCAGCCCGAAGGACCAAGATAAGACCACCTTCACTTGTCCATGGGGTACCTTTGCCTACCGAGTCCTACCACTTTCCATAGAGCAGTGTTGAGTATATTTTCTGAGTTGGTTTATGATTTGGTGGAAATCTATATGGATGACTTTACGCCTTATGGGTCTAACTTCCAAGAAGCCTTGTCCAACCTGAGAAAAGTTTTAAACAAGTGCATTGAGATGAACCTATCCCTCAGTCCTGAAAAATGTGAATTCTTGATGACTGAAGAGACCGTGTTAGGTCATACCATTTCTCAGCAAGGATTGTAGGTGGATCCTAACAAAATTGCTATCATCCAAAAGGTTCCACCTCCTCAAAAGGTGAGAGATGTTCGGAGCTTTCTAGGCTTAGCAGGATATTCCAGAAGATTCATTAAATATTTCAGTAAGCTAGCCTCGCCTTTGTTTGGCCTCTTAGGGAAAGATGTTGAGTTTAAATGGACTGATGACTGTCAAGGGGCTCTGGATGAGTTGAAAGATAAGCTGGTATCCGCCCCCATATTAAGAGGTCCAAACTGGGCCCTACCTTTCCACATCCACACTGATGCCTCAAACAAATCCATAGGGCCCGCCTTAGGACAAGTTGAGGAGAAACTTCCATATGCCATATACTTTGTCAGCAAAAACTTGTCCAACGCAGAGATGAACTATACTGTAACCGAGAAAGAATTCCTGGCTGTAGTCCATTCCCTAAACAAGTTCAGACACTACTTCACTGGTTATCAAACATTCGTACACACTGATCATGCTGCGATTAGATACTTAATGAATAAGCCTGATGTAAATGCTCATGTCATTAGATGGTTACTTTTGTTGCAGCAATTTGATTTGACTATTGTCGATAAGCCAGGTAAGGAAAATGTTGTTGCTGACTTCTTGTCTAGATTGAATTTGCCAGATGAACACCTGTTTGCTATCTCAGTACTCTCTCCATGGTTTGCTGATATAGCAAATTACTTGGTCTCGGCACAGTTCCATCCGCATCTATCCTCAAAGGAGAAGAGCATAATTGTGAGGAAGAGTGCCCCATTCACTTGGATCGGAGGCAACCTGTTCAAACTTGGCCCAGATCAGATCTTGAGGCATTGTGTTAGGGAGGAGGAAGTCTTTAACATTCTCCTAACCTGTCACGACGGACCCTGTGGAGGCCACTTTGCAGCAAAAAGGACTGCCTTCAAAATTATACAAGCAGGTTACTATTGGCCTACTCTTCATCAAGATGTCAGAAGATACATCAGCCAGTGTGACCGATGTTAGAGGATGGGAAAACCGACCTCAAGGGATGAAATGCCTCTCCAACCTCAAGTGACTTTCGAGCCATTTGAGAAGTGGGGCATGGATTTCTTGGGACCCATCAACCCTCCTTCAAAGCAAAGTTCTTACATCATTGTGTGCATCGACTACCTGACAAAGTGGGTACAAACCAAGGCAATCAAAGCAGCAACAAAAGAAAAGGTGGCTGAGTTTTTAAGAGAAAATATCTTCTACAAGTTTGGCTACCCAAGAGAGTTAGTCACCGATCAAGGAAGCCAGCTCACCTCCAACCTGATTGAAGATTTGCTCGCTCATGACAAGATCAAGCATAGGACTTCCACCCCATATCATGCCCAAGCAAATGGGCAGGTGGAAGTCACTAATAGAGCATTGGAAGGGATTTTGACTAAGGTGGTGAGCAGCAACATAAAGGATTGTGCAGATTGCCTGGTTGAGGCCACCTGGGCCTACAACACCACTTGGAAGACTACAATAGGTTTCACACCTTATGAGCTGGTCTATGGCAAGAAAGCTTTGTTGTCAATAGAGTTCGAGTAAAACACATTGAGGGTGGTAGCTCAGCTAGACCTAGATCTCAACCATGCTTAATGTGAAAGATTATTGCAGCTGAATGGATTAGATGAACATAGAATGGAGGCCCTCCTCCACTCAGAAGTAGTTCAACTCTAGAGGAAGATATGGCATGACCGGCACCTTAATGAAAAGCAATTCCAGTGGGGAGATTGGGCGCTGCTGTATGACTCAAGATACAAGGATTTCAAAGGAAAGCTGAGGACAAGATGGTTAGGACCATATACAGTGGAGAAATGCAATGAAAATGGTTTAGTCCTTATCAGGACCATTGAGAAAGAAGCCATCCCCATGCTTGTCAATGGGCATCGATTGAAAATCTACAAGAAACCACTTTTGAGGCAGGAGTTCATTGAAACTGTGGAAAAATCAGTGCTATAGTAGAGCAGGGTTCTGCCTCTATTCCGGCCACACCTTGATCATAAAAAAAAAGGGGGGGGGGGAATAAAAATATCCTTGGGTGAAAACCTCTCTGAGGCGCCCAGGGCAGACAGTGAGGGTGAAAACCTCATGGAGGCGCCCCAACTGTCTCTCAGAAAATAAAGAAATGGAATAAAAAAGATCCTTGGGTGAAAACCTCTCTGAGGCACCCAGGGCAGATAGTGGCAGTGAAAACCTCATGGAGGCGCCCCTACTATCTCTCAGAAAAAAGAAAAAAAAAGGAAAAGTAAAAGAAACAGGTCTAATCTCTGAAATTATTGCAGGTTGCAGGGAATACAGTGCAGATAATGAGGGTTGCACAAAACGAGGATAGGGGTCCGTACCAAGCTACCAGACATCTTTATAGACACTCCCTCCATAGCCACCCACTTTTCCCAGGATTTGAACACATTCGGGTTGAGATTCAACCTCCTACAGGAAGTTTTGAGCTTTCTACAGGAAGTTTTGGGGCTTTCTACAGGAAGTTCTGCATTTCTACAGGAAACATCCTGTAGAGCCTTCGGGCAGGCCAAAATCGATTCTGGAAAGGGATTTAAAGCTTGAAGTCTGTTGATGAGGCCTGCAGCGACCCCTCTCTTCCATCCATCACCTGTTTCATCTCTTTCCACCGCCAGGTCAACAATTTGGTTATGTATTCCTGTATAGTCATACAAGGAGTCCTATTTTCCTCAGATTGAAATTTTTTTCCCAAGTGACAAATCAAGCACATAAAGGCTTGCACACTCTACCTGTTAAAGCTCCATCAGGACCCTTCATCCACGAATACAACCTTTCCCGTTTCAGCATGCATCCCAGGAGGAGAAGCAGCTATAGGATGTCCCACAGGAATCCTATAGCAGCTGATCCGTCTGGAGCACATATTATGGAGTCAATAGTAGCTTAAATCAACACAGTGGACATGTAACAAGCTCCAATCGGACGTGAACACCTCCTCAACAGCTGAAATCAGACGGAGCCTGTGCATGCAACATTTACAACCATAGGATCGGGTCCCGAAGCCGTGCATACAGCATCAGCCAATGAAAGAAGGAGTTCCAGCACCTGTGCACGAGGTAGCAGTGAGCAAAGTCACCATTCCACATCTCGAAGCCTGCAGAACATGTACACGGCCACACAGGTAAGTGTCTAACCTTATTCGTCAAATTGCATAGACTATACTTTGAAAACTGCATGTCTGTGAAATGGTGCGAAATGAACGAATTCGGTGGCAAGTGAACTAGCCACCCACAGTCAGTCGAATGGCCTTATGGGATCCAAAAAAGCTCGGTTACACCAAAGGGATGTGCAGCCGACACGTGGGAAGTGTCCAGTCGGGGAGAATCGGCGGATTGACAGTAATGGCGGCAGTTAATGGCAGAGAAAGGAAATGGCGGTCAGAGACACGCCGAGGAATGATGTCCGTGACGTTGGCTAACAGATCGTCTTGGACACCTCACCCCCTCACTAGGAATTGCGCCGTAATTCAAAATTGCTCGGCTGAAGAACTCACGATGAACCGCTGTCATTTACACTTGCAACTGTTTTCAGCAAAGTACGCGTCCTCCTCCTCTGCAATTTGTTAGCCCGAGCTTCTCGGCCCGTTTCAAAATCCTCCCACTTCCCAGGCTCATTCAGAAGTGCCATGACATCCTCCATTGCCCGAAAAAGCTCTCTACAAGAAACACAATATAGCCTCCCAGAGTAGAGAAACCTGGACTGTCTGCGTCGAAATTGGAGTTTTGAAGAGAGGTAGGCTCGAAAACACCATTCCCATGCATGATATTTCGAAAGGTGGTGAATTAAATTGTCTGTAGTAGGAGAATTAGAAGCAAGTCTGCCTGTGGGTCAAGAACAGTAGTTTGCCTGTGTGATACACGGAAGTTTTCAGTTGGTTTTGTTAGAGTCGGTCTTGTCAGTCCTCCGTCAGAGATCAAAACTCTTTCTACATTTCATTTTTAGGAGTCCCGCTCCATTCAATCATCTGCATTCCACTAGGGGCATGTCATAATCTGACGGAAAAGGTCATGTTAGTCATTTCCCCTCATGTCTGGCACCTGCTGGTTTAGGTCTTTTGTCAATGTTCACTAAAGTCCATGACAGTTAATGTTCGATCTTTTAATGGACAAGAGTCATTTTCAGTCATTAGGTCTAGGGATTAGTCAATTTGGTCTTCAACCATGTCTAATAAAGCCACGCAGACCAGAGGGAGGCCCTTACAAAGTTGTGATTCAAATATTTTCGTCGTCATGTTGACAGATTACGACTGTTCTTCAAAACTCTGTTTTGAAGAAAAGTCAAACAGTGTGTCATTTGTGATAATTTTCCAAAAAAGTCTCCAGTTGATCTCTTCAGGCGCAGTCATGGTTTCCTTGGCCAAATTCCATGTCATACGACCCCTGCAAAAAGTGCCAAAAAATTTCATCATTTTAGCTAAAAATTCAAAGGGAAAAGTGAAATACAGAGTTGCATTAAATCAGTGAAAAGTGCCAAAACAAGACATTAGCAAAGTGGGTTTTGGAGAAAGAAAAAATCAAACCCATGACTCCAAATGCCTTTATATAGAGTCTCCAGAAGGAACATAGTTATTTTGCATACCAAAGTTATAGAGAAACATAGCAAAGTCATTGGGAGAACTTGTACGCGTTTGGAGTGAGTTTGGAGTCGTTTTCAGGAGCGCGGCGCACACACAGAGGGGCGCAACGCACATAGAGAGTGTGGTGCATAGAGCGTGACCCCGCAGTGGTGGATATACACGAGTGCGGCGCACACATAGAGCATGACGTACTGGGTTTTTTGCGCGGTGCACACCCACAAAGGCCCGAAATTGTTCCAAATTTGCCACAAATCGTTTGGAATTTTCCAATTGCTAGGTAGGGTCTATATCTTGGCTTGCTCATCAAATTTTGTGGATAGGATGATGGTTATGGCCGTTTATAATTGCAATAAAAATGCCTAAACCCTACCACTTGAAAACATCAAAGCCTTTGCTCTAGGGTTGCAAACTTGTGGTGTTGATGCCAAGGCTCCTCCTCCCTTTCATTTTTCCCCTTCTTTCCATTTTTCCCTTTCCCCTTATCCCATTTTTCCCTATTTTCCCTACCCTAAAACATTACTAA
>APFE031654423.1:35157-63591 GCA_000404065.3 Pinus taeda
ATATGCTCCACTCATGAAGTTGATCATGAAATATTTCAGCTGTGAGGGGAGGTTCTCTCATTTATATGCCTATCACATTAGGTTGCTCATGCACTTTACCAGGGTACAGATGATGAACATCCCATATTTCATCTATAGGAACATAGAGAGGATGAACACCTTCATGTAGCACAAGACTCCTCAGCAGCAACTTAACAGTGTTTATCACTTTGCTCTAATTAAGATTTTGGTGGATAATCAGTTGGGATTACAGGGCATTACTTGGGATGACTTCATTTCCCATGACCTCTTCAGCACTTCACAGGTATTATCAGAGGTTGAACATGAGATAGGTGGTCCTTCTCATCAGTATGAGCAGCATGAGACCACTACTATGCCAGTATTCATCACCTATCAGAGAGGTAGTAGACATTTGTTTACAGCAGCAAAGCGAGTGTTATCTCCACCCGGGGTGGAAGGGGCTTCGCTTCCGACATCGGCAACCCAGGTGCAGGACAAGGGCAAGAGGCCTATGCATGATGAGGGGCCATCAGGTGAATGAGAGGTCGACTTCATCCTCATTCATGATGATGATATAGATGTGGAGAGTGCCAAACTTAGGAGGACCATCCAGGAGCAGCAAACGGAGATCCAAGACTTGTCACTCAATTTGGAGAGGGCTAAGTGGATTATCAGGTATTTGGAGGAAAGGAACAAATAGCTCAAAGACCAGCATGAGATCATGGAGCTGTAAAACATCCACGATAATTGCCAAGCTGCCCAACATAGGAGGATTGAGCTCACTCCATTAGAGCAAGAGATTAACAATGACCGAGAGTCTTGGCTCGAGCGTATCAACATCGACTTTGAGAGACTGTTAGAGAAGGCCGACAAGGACAAAACCATATTGAGGCAGATGGTTTATCACTACAGGGCACTGAACATGAGTTCAAAGGCTCGGATAAGGAGTTTGAAGGCGAAATTGAGCAAAGCGACAAAAAGGAAAAAGAGGAAAAAAGAGAAATATCGGCTCCAAATCTTGGCTGAATCCTTTATGTCCCAACATAGCACTTCATGGGGAACCTCCAGCCCAAATTTCAAGAAATTTTGGGCAATTTTGGTCACATGACAAATTTGTGGTCACAACACAGGGTTTTTCTCCCTGTGCGCCACGCCACTTGCACGACACTTAGGATTGAGCTCCAAATCACAAATGGATTGCATTTTTGGATTCAAGATGAAAAATCATGCCTGTTGGTGCATGGACAAGAAGTTTGGGCATGTTTTGAGTCCCCAGGAGGTCAAAAACACTCAAAAAAAGACCTCTCTGCCCCTATTTTGACACATAGGGAGCAGTCTTAGGAGAATGAAGTTTTGGAGGGGCAAATGAGCACCAAATTCAGAAATTCTACTTGGGTTGGAAAGTAGACAGGCCACGCTTTCCAACAAGCAAACTTGGGCACAATTTGGACTCTAGAAGGTACCTCAAAATCACCTCCAAAGTGGCGCTATGCATATAGATTTGGGCACGACGCATATAGATAAAAAGGCCGAAATCACTTCCATTTTGCGACATTTCGATTCGCAACTTTCTCCAAGTGGGCCCACTCATTTACACTATATTTTTTTCGGCAACTAAGGAAAAGTTTAAAGAGTTTGGCTTCTATCCAAGTGGCAAAGGAAGGCGAGCGGTCACGCAAGCCATTTGTCATTTTTGTAACGTTGCACCTATAACTAATGGTTGGCTTTCCATTTCCAGTTTGTAATCATTTGCAAAACTCCCCAACTCTTGGTTGTTCTATTTCCCCATTGCATAGTCTATTTATTGTATGCAAACCATTTTCAAATGGTTGGTTGGTTGTAATTTCTGGGAGACTGTGGGAGAGAAACTCAGTTCTTCACTGTATATTTTGACAGAGGATTAATGAAAGGCAACGGCTCTGCTTCATGAGATTCTTGTGGTGTGAGTGTAGCAAATGTGTTCTCTTTATGTTTCATATGTATTTCGTTATGTTTCACAGTTCATTCATATTCATTTCCAGTGAAATTTTCTAAGTAAGATAAGGTAGAATTCATGTTTATTGCTCTGCCTGTGGGAATGTTTCACGTATGTGTTCTTCTTTTGTTGAAAAGGATTCATGTGTTTATGCCCTTTTCACCCTCCTAAACAATCTTTCCGTTCCGCATTACTTCAAATTTAATTGCTAGACTTTCGGTCTGTCTTGACCCACGAAGTAATCTGTGCCTTTGTGTTAAATTCTCTGCTCATTGCTGCTCGTTGGTCCCATACATCCCAGAAACTCAGTCATTTATCAAAATTTGCTTCTTGTTTCCATATTTATTTACTAGCCTAAAATCAATATTCGCAGGAAGTCATCTCAGACCATTTCGTTTATTTATTCACTGAGTGTGACTCGGAGAGAGCCCTCTCCTATTCTGGTAGGGATAGCTACCAGACTGAGCGCGGTTTGTGGTTACCCTGAATTTTGCCTTCCTTCAGCCTAAGGCAGATTTAAGTGCTAACATGTTTTGCGTCAAATTCTCCTCCAGGATTCTTGTTAAGAAATTCCTCCTATAGAAACGATAAACCATGGAGAGGGCTAACCTATGCATGAAGAATGTGACTTTTATGTGGTTGTATGCATGTTGGGGATGAAAATTAAGCTCTACACTCTATCTGTGGGAGTCTAATTCCCTTTTGACATTTGAGCTTTGGGTAGAAACAACATTATAACCAGGGAATTGGTGCAAAGTGAAATATAAACACCTGAGGGATACTGTCTTCAAAGTTCAGGGGAGGAAACCATAAACAGAATACCCCTTTCTGATAAGAGCACAAGCCAAAATAGAGTAATCTCACCATGCCAGGAGGGTTTATCAGAAGGCAACCCTTAGATTCAAGGAAATTGCGAGAAATCCCCGAGGTGGTGGACCTATTCACCCGTGCCAATTGGATGACCTTCTGTGACAGAATTCAAGGTCATGACGATGAGGTAACAAAAGAGTTCTTGATGCCTCTGTAGCCTAAATCCAAGACACTGGCCACTGTAAATTTTAGAGGGTTGACCTTAAAGCTTACCCCACAACTCATTAGTTGAGTCACTGATCTGCCATTGGGGATACCCTGGAACAAAGAGGAGAGGGCATTGGGCCAAAAAGCCAAGAAAGAATTCTTCCTACCAGAGGAACAGTTTTTAGAAGATAAGAATGGGGTCTAGAGAGCCAACCTACACCCTTTTTGGAGCGAGGTTAGCCTTCAGATCATGAAATACATTACCTGTGAGAGGCAGTTTAGTATTTTTTATTGTTATCACTTCTGGTTGCTAAGTGAACTCAGACATAGGATGGATTTACCCCCAGAACAAAAGTTAAGCATCCGATATTTCCTCCTACAATCATTAATTAAGTGTGGCACAAAATTGAAGGAAGGGACTTGGGACCAACTGGCCCATCATGGGCTTATCAAGCTTCTAGTGGAAGATCCCCTCCATACCTACACTATCCCTCTCTCCTGGGAGATTTTCCGCAATATGTCCAAGGATGATGATATCTGAATTCTGGCTGAGGAACTCACTTCATCCAGTAGTGAGGAAAGGGAGCACATTGAGGCAGAAGTGAAAGCCAAGGGTAAGGAAACCCAAGACAGACCACCATAGAAAGAACAAGAAGAGAAACAAGAGAAAGCCCAAGCTGCCGAGCCCAAAACTGTGGGTGGAATAAAGGCACAAACACCAAGGGAGAAACGATTGCAAATCAGGGCAGAGTGGACTGAAAAAGTCCAAGCAAGTGAGGGCACACCCAAGGAAACTACAGCAAAATTAAAAGAGAAGGTACCCCCAGCCAAGCAGGCCAAAACAGTGAAAACCGTTTCTACAGGAAGCCTGAAAACTGTTTCTACAGGAAGCCAGAAAACAGTCAGCACAGGACTTTCTATAGAAGTTTGGAAACAGGGCAACAGAAGGAAAAATTGCCTGAGATTTTAGCTAGGGAGGCAGCAGCTGTGCTAGCCACCCTAAGCACATCCCCAAAGCAGAAAGGGAAGCGGAAGAGGGAGGCTTCCATGTATTTTAAGGCAAGAAGGAGCATGAGGATAAAGACTGGCAGACCCCAACCACCGTCAAAAGAACCCATCACAATTGTAGACACCCCAGCTACACAAAAGGAGAGGTCTCCCTCCAAGTCACCCATCACTTATGAATGGGGGAGCCCGAAGACATCCACCTTGAGAGAAAGGATGAAAATGTTGGACACAAAGGCCTCTCTACAGGATGTTGAGACTGTTCTACAAGAAACACTGGCTAGGCTAAAGGAGACCGAGGAGATGGGAGGTGAGGCAAGTAAATCACCACAGGAGGAAGAGAATGTGGAGAAAATTGTGTAACCTAGCCCCTAGCCCAACTTGGGCTCCTACTATAACTTCTTGGAGGCCGGAAGGATCATTCCCCAAAAATTCACAGTGCCACTTTTTCTTGCATTAGAATAAGAGAGAGTGAAGACCCACACTTGGATGAAAATCGCTAAGTCCAAGGGGGTGGCAGATATAGGTCCCCTGGAGGAACAACTCAAGGAGTCGAGAAGAGAATTGGCTATGGTATGACATGTGGAGAGCTACTAGCGGGCCAAGCTACAGGAAGAAAATGAGCTGCTTAGACAGCAGCTACAGTTGCAGGGACAGAAGAAGGAAGACAGGCTTCACATCTTGTGAGAACAACAACAACAGGAGGAGCCCACAACAGCCAAAGATACCACTAATGAACAACAGAGAAGGGAAGGGATGCAGGCTGAAATTGAGACACTGAATTAATAGCTACAGGAAAAAGAATTGCAAGCAGGCCTGGAGATACAGTCTCTGAAACAATAGGTACAAGAAAAGGAGGCCCAACTGGCCTGCATGGCCAGTTTGGCGATGGAAGCTCTGCAGTGTAGGCAGCTGGCCAAATCCTACGCCCTATACCTCAGGGATCAGTGGTTGCATTTTTAGATGAACACTTTGGCACAAAGAGGTATCGCTCCATTCCAAAACCACCAACAATTCATGGCTTTATGTGACAGCAGTTCATCAGAGGACAAGGCCAAACTATCAGAGTTCTACCTACACAATTTGGCCCTTCCCAACATAAACTTGTGGGACCCCACCACTGCAGTAGGGGACATGCAACTTATGGCCATGGCCTCTTGGCTAAATCATGAAGAAAAGAGAGCAGCAGAGGTCAGAGATGTTATGGATAGGGAACTACAGGAACCACTATTGATTAGAGCAGAGCCAGGGGATCCCTCAGCATTAATATATGCCCACTAGCACTTGGCAAACGACTCTCAGGCCCTACTAGATTACATGGATCGACAAGCTCAAGCCATAGCACATTTTGAGGACATGGAGCAACTATTGGGGGACAACTGTGTTCATGCTTGCACCCGAAGGTGGAACACATTCACAGCCTAAAAATTAGAGAATACCACACCCCAACTAGAATGAGGGAGGCCTTGGCACGAGTACCTCTCTACAAAAAATCCATGTAGAATCTTTAGGCCAACTAGATAGGCCTCAAGTTAAGTCCACTTTTTCTTTTGGGGTTGTTGGAAGGAGGAAAAGAAGAGGAGGAACATAGGCAGTGGGAAGAAGTTGAAAGGAAGGATGGATTTCATGACAGTGAAGAAGATATCACCTCAGAGGCCTGGGATGTGAGGGAGGCGATCAAGGCAATCAAGGATGAGGAGCTGGACTAGTTGCTCAGAGGCTGAGCAACCCATTTAGCAGGGGGGTGATGATGAGCCCTGAATTGGGTAACTTATTGGGCTCATTTTTCCTAATTTTCCTTGTTCAATCCTCCATTTTTCATATATTATGCATGTTTTTTTAGTATGTTTATGTTATTTGAACGAATAAGGCTGGTCACTTTGCCAAGGAGGCTAATACGTGGTTATTTCAGGGTTTTTGGACAAATTTTGGAGTAAAACCAAGCAATTATGGGTCAGGTGATAGCCAAGCTTGAGGTGAGGATTCGTAGGGGGGTTGTCTCTGGCATTAAATGGCCCTTCCTCGAAATCTCCACCCTCAACTCTGAGCTCAACAGGCCACCAAAACGAATCCTAAAGGCAGCCAAGAAGCTTTGGGAAGAGTGACTGTTTACTAGCAGTTGGAATAGCCGAGTCCCTTGAATTTAGGAGGGCTGCTAGGCCCCTCGTAGTGTATAAATAGGAAGGCCTCAGCCTTCGTAGTTTACTTTTGGAACTATTGTATTTTTGCACTATAGTGTTGTCATTTTCTCAGCTCGTTTTCTTGTAGCTACTGTTGTATAACTTTCTTGTGATGATTATTTTTGGATAATGAAAAGCAGTTCTATTTGGCATCAGCTTTGAGTTCTTTATAGGAGCCTGTAGCTCTTGGGGTTGGGCCCAACCTAAGAGCCAAGGCCTCCTTTATGTACTGTTATTTATTTTTTATGTCTCTGCAAAAATAATTTCTGTTAAGTAGAATAACATCTTGCTGGTTACATAGGTCATGGTTAATGATTAGATAGGATTTTCAAGTTCATCAAGGAGCTGCTAGGATAATAACAGGGAGATCTTCCAAAAAGGGTCATCAAGCACCTCTTATTTCACCTCTCCCTTAGTGGGATCAGGAGCTAGGATCAAGGTGACCTTGCTGCCACCAAAAACACTACCTTTGCTTCCCCATGCAACCATTAGTGTTTGATTTTGTTTGAAGAAGTTGGTTACATGTTCAGATTCTTGATTTCTTTGTTGCATAGTGGTTATACATGGTTTCATTGCAAGTAAACTTCGGTTCAGTCTCTTTACTATTAGCTAGATCATATTAGGTTAGCATAACTAGATATTTGATTTCTTTCAAGTCTTTGTTGGTTCAGTTGGAAAAACAAATTGCAGAGCACATGTACCATTTCTCTATCTTCCCATACTCGATCAAACCCATCTACCCCATCCCCTAATGTGGATTCTTGCCTCACATTCGCCATTTTCTCACTTTGCCCTAATTCCCCATATCCTTGTGCCACATTGCTCCACTGCCTCTTGGACAATTCCCACCATCCTTGCCACTCCTCATCTCCATTCCCCAAGCCCTGGACCTCTTCACACACCTAGCTCACCTCCTTACACACTCCTTCATCTTTCTTCCTCCATCCATCCTCCAAAATCCCATTTCTGAACATCCTGTAGAAAATTACAGACATCCTGTAGAAATTCCAGAACATCCTGTAAAACCCCTGCAGACTTCCTGTAGAAGCTCACGAATGAGGTTTCTTGATAGCCAAACTCTGTGAAACTCTTTGGAAGGGTTTTAGGGACCCCTTAGGCCCTCTCTAAACCTTCCCAACCTCTTCCAAGCATTTCCTCTCGCCAATCCACCTCTACACAGTAAAAAACAGTTAAATCGCATGCATGATAATTCTGACAACTTATTCAAAAATACAAAAAGGTGGTTCTTTCAGATTTTGTTGTAGACATAGCTTATATACATGCATTTCATCTTCTTAGAAGTCAATGGCATCTCTCCCAGTAGCTTGCATCCTCTTTCTTGCATCAGCAGAGCTAGCTGGTAAAATTAAGGTTTGCTAGGGTTTGCATTTGCTTTCAGCTTTTCAGTTTCTTTCTGCAAATAGATTAGCTTCCTTCGAGTTAGCTTCCATGAATCAGTTAGAAAGCTTCTTATCAGGGCTCATAGAAGTTGGCTTGATCCCCTAGCAAACTTGTGCCAGCTGACGAAGTGAAAGCTGTGGCAAAAGATAGTACTTGTGCATACAACACCGTCGCTTCCAAGTTTGTTACGAACTACCGGGTTGATAAAAGTAAGAAGGGAGTCCCAGGAGTTGCAGCATTGTTGTTGCAATACTGGAGCCCACCACCAGGCTTATCAACAATGGTTAGATCAAACTACTGTAATAAAATAAACCATCTTATAGTTCGAGCATTCACATCTGGTTTGTTCATTAAATATTCGATTGTAGCATGGTCAGTATGCACAAATGTTTGATAGCCTATAATGTAATGCCTAAATTTGTTTAATGAATTCACAACAGCCAGGAGTTCCTTTTCGGTCACTATATAATTTAGCTCAGCCTTTGACAAGTTCTTACTGATAAAATAGATGACATAAGGCAGATTTTCCTCTAACTGGCATAGGGCTATTCCTATGGCTTTGTGTGAGGCATCAACATGAATATGAAAGGGAAAGGTCTAGTTTGGGCCTCGGAGAATTGGTGCAGTGGTTAATTTACCCTTTAGAATGTAAAAGGCCTCTTGACAACTTTTTGACCATATGAACTCAGAATATTTGGCCAACAACCGAAATAAAGGAGAGGCCATCTTTTTGAAGTCCTTTATGAACCTTCGGTACTATCCATCTAACCCTAAGAAACTTTTGACATCTCTGCTTTTGAGGAGGTGGTACCCTTTGGATGATGGCTATTTTTTTCGGGTCCACCTGTAGTACTTGTTGAGATATTGAATGACCTAGCAAAGTCCCTTCAGTCATTAAGAGTTCACATTTTTCAAGACTGAGAGACAGGTTCATTTTAATGCATTTGTGCAGTATTTCGTCTAGGTTAGTTAGGGATTTTTAAAATCACAGCCATAAGGTGTAAAATCATCCATATAAATTCCCACCACATCATGGACTAATTCGGTGAAAATACTCAAGACTACTCTCTGGAAAGTGGCAAGAGAATTGCATAGGACAAAAGGAAGGACCCTATAGGAAAATGTACTGCAAGGGTAGATGAATGTGGTCTTATCGTCGTCTTCTGGGAAGATTTGGATTTGGTTGTACCCACTGAATCCATCTAGGAAAGGAAAAGAGCTTTTTCCCTGCTAGGCCATCTAGCACTTGGTCAATGAAGGGTAGAGGAAAATGATCCTTCTTTGTGGCTTTGTTCAATTCCCTGTAATCAACACAAATCCTCCACTTAGCATTTTTCTTGGGAACTAACACTAAAGGGGAGACCCACTCGCTAATGGAGATAGGGTAAATGGCTCCTGCATGTAGCAGTTTTGCAGTTCTTCTTTGACTATATCTTTAAGAGCCGGATTCATCCTCCTTTGTGGTTGCCAGAATAGCTTGCAACCTTATTTGATGTATATGTGGTGAGTACACACTAAGGGGTGTACTCCCTTCATTTCCTTGTAACTCCAAGTTTAGGCTTCTAGGTTTTCCCTTAACATGTTGCATAGCTTGTCCTCTTCAAGAGCAGAAAGAGATGGATTAATTTCCAAGGATTTCTCTAGGCCGAATTCTATGGTTTTGACATGGAGTGGGTTGGAATTGGCCAAGCATAAGTAAATTGGGTGATTATTTTGGGTTTTCCTTACTTATTCTTGTGGTAATGAACCAGGAGTTGGACTTTGGAGCAGGTGTTCAATTAGGTGATCCTCATCTTGCTGTCCTCCTCCCATGGTTGCTTCCAAAGCATAAAGTTGGGTGTAATAAACCTCATCTTCTTTGTCCTCCTCCAACCATAAAGGTAAATCATGCTCTAGAGACGATTGAGTAGGACGGTATAAGACTAACTGCTTGGACATATGCTCGTTCTTGAGGTCATATTCCCAACTCTGCAGCTGATGTAAGCTTCAGTTGTGCCCGACCATGGCCTCCCAAGGATGAGAGGATAACCAGTAAGCTTAGCCTTAGGCTTGAGAACTAGGAAATCTACAGGGTGCTCCCAGGAGTCAATGGAGACCATCACATCCTCCACAATTGCCTCAGGGGTTATTGTGGAATGATCTACAAGTTGCAGAACTATTGTGGTCTTCCTCAATGACCCTTGGAGGTTGAGCTTGATCATGGTGTCCTTGCTCATCACATTAATGGAAGCCCCAAGATCGATTAGGGTGTGTGGGACAATGATGCCATTGATGTGCACATCTACTATAGCGCTTCCAAGGTCCAAATATTTTGGACATATTACTTGCACCAACATTAAGTCAGAAAACTTCCCAATGACATTAATGGTAGGGGCATCCCTTTTACACCTCCCTAGATGATTGAAGAATTCTCCTTAATCAACTTATTGTAAATGGGAACATCTTTTATTGCCTAGAGAAGGGTGATCTTTACACATAGGTTTTTCAATTCTCCCAGAAGTTCACTTTCTTTTGGGCTAGGCTGGAGTGGATGGGCTAATCTCTTAAGAAATGGTGGATTTACTTTAAGGTTACTTTCCTCTCTTTCTTTCTGAACCTCCCTAGGTAGAGGGGGAGGTTGGTTAAATGGGAGAAATATCCTAGATCTTAGGTTAATCTCCTGGATTTCCACAACATAATATGGATATGATGTCTCTCCACTGTATACTTGTTGAACCTTCCTATTGTTCGAGTTTGGATTTGGTTGGGTAGGCATCTAGGTTTGCTTGGGTGGAGCAGAGTGTAGGAGTTGTGGTTGTGCAGGTGGTGGAGGCAATAGAGCTGGGCGTTGTTGTATTGGGGCCTCCACCCCTAGAGTGGTGTATTCCACTGAAGTTGTGGCAGAGTGTAGGGTTGAAATGATTGGCTAGATGGCTAAGAATGATACTAAGATGCATAGGACCAAGGAGGGGGTGCAGACCAGGAAGGATGAGGAGGGGGTCCTCAAGAAGGTATAGCTGAGGTTTGGTTTTGGTTGTAATATGCATGGGATGACCCTTGCATGCCCTGTTGGTATGGTCTAGGCCTAGGAGGACTCCTTTGGTTAATGTAGCAAAATTTCTCAATGAACACTTTAGCTCCTTGATATACAGATTTGAGTCCGGGTAAAGAAGTGCATCTATGGAGTGGTTTTCTTCACAGACCGAGCAAATTTCAATACAATTCAATGGACATTCATTCCTAGGATGCCTCCTAGTGCATCTACGACAAAATATGGCCAAGGTTCTCTCTACTTCATCTTGCTTCCTTTTAATGTTCATGGTGTCCATTTGCAAGGAAAGGGTTTGCAACATATCACTTTTGAAATCCTTCAACATATTTCCAATTTCACCCTTGATGGATGAGTTGGAACATGATGTATTGGACATAGGTTGACTACCCCTACCCTTTTCCTAGCCTCCCTAGAGTGGTTTCTAAAGAAAGTCTTGATATCCTCATAGGGTAATTGGTAGAAATCTCCTCTTGCTAACAAATGTAAGGCATTTAGAAGATCTTCTCTTACTCCCCTGAGCAGGACCAGCTTTACTGACTCAGAGTCAAATGTGCACCTGGCCCTTTTGTAACTAAGATGGAATCTTTCTTTGTAGTCTTCTAAGGATTCATCCTGGCCTATGGTCATCTTGAAAATTTCTTCTTTAGTATCCTTTGACCTATAGTAGTCCCGATATTTGTTGTTAAAGGCTTGCTGCATCTGAGCGCAAGTTGTGATGTTATCTCCAGGTAAGCCCATGAACCAGCACAATGCTGCATCCTTGAAGGTAGATGGAAATAGTTTTAACTTTTTCTCATCATCTGTATAGTCATAGCTTAGCATATAAAAACAAACTCAAATAGGAAAGTTTCAGGGTCCTCTTTGGTCAGGCCATGGAAATGAGGTAGGGTAGAGGGGCTTATATTTTCATCTTAGTGTCCCCATTAGTTTCCCTGATGGAGAAGGCACCCTCAACTCTCTCTCTATTCCCTCTATCATTTTGGTTTTCAACCATTGGTTTAGTAGGAATGGGTTCCTCTTCTTCTTCTTCCCTTGTGGGTTCTTCAAATATGTTAGGTTGCTCACCTAAAGGTTCCTCCAGTTCACAACCACCGAAGAAGAGAGAAGGTTGACTTTTGGATGCAGTGGGGGTATTTGGAAAAAAATTTCCTAGGTTGTCCCTATTCCTACGAGGCATGAAAGGAAATATTTTTGGGTTGGTTTTGTAGTTTTTTCTTTTAAATTGGAAAGTACTTGCAAAAATGAAATTGTTGATTGAATGAAAATCATTGACAGAATGAATAAGCTACTTGCTGAATTGAAATCCTACTTGCAAAATAGAAAGGAAAGTAGATAATGGACAATGAAAGAAAGGAAGCAACTAGATTATTTTTGTAGAAATAAACTAAAAACAGAATATTGAAGACAAGAAATAGAGGAAAATAAAGCAATAATCACATTCTACTCAGGCACCTCCCTGGAAACAGCACCAAAAAGTGATGAGCACCAGTATTTTAGCAAGGATGATACAACTCCTGGGCTACCGACTTTGCTTATCAACCCGAGGTTCATACAAACTTGGAGGTGACAGTGTTGTATGCACAAGTAAAAGTGAAGGTCCTTCCTGTTGTCACTGTTCGTCCGGCGAGAGACCCCAGGGGTTCCAAACCAAACTTCTATAGAGTCATAAGCAACTTGATCCTTTGATGGAAGAAGAGAAAATCTACTTTAAGAGAGCTACTCTATAGTAGAAATGAAGAAAACGACATGTAATGCTAAATCACACCATATCTTAATTAACCAATTAAACAGTTATGCTAAGAAGAATTGCTAAATAAACACTACACAAATGCTACTGTCTAAGCTGTAGAAGTAAAGAGCATCAAACCATACTAATGTGTAAGAAAAAAGCTAAACTAAATCTATTTTCTGTTTTTTGGTTTTTTTAGGCAAAAATCAAGAATGAAAATTAATTTTTCTTGTGGATGTGACAGGTGAATGAAAGGTGATGGAGGATAGATAGAAGGTTTATGGAGTGGTTGGATGGTGTGGAAGGGTCCTAGGAGGATTCATGTGACTTCCTATAGGTTTCCCATCAATTCGGCCGCAAAACAGGTTGTTTCAGGAAAACCTACAAGATGTACTAGAAACCTACAGGATGATCCTGTAGGAATTATAGGAAACCTACAGGATACAAAAGAGAGCTAATTCTAAGGTGTTGGAGGTGTTGGGAAGCTTGGGAGAGGTGTATGATGAGTGTAATGTGGTGTTATAAGGTCTAGGAGCACTCAGGAGTCAATATCCAAGATAAGAGATGGCTAGATTCGCTTAATGTAACTAGGGGAATTTTAATGAACAATGATAAAAGAAACTAGTGAGGGTGGTGGTGGAACAAGGTATGGCTAAGGTGGATGAAGTGGAAGGTGGCTGCTGGTGATTAACTCTAGGTCTCCTCCTGAAGTACTTTCTTTGCTTCAAACATATGTGTTTTCCAAAAACTATGCAACATGATACATTTTCATAAACTAGGAAAGCATGAATCAACTGTCTATATTATGCATGAAGAAAGTTGTTGAAGGGAATGAAAGCATGAGTGAGATCCTATTGCAGAAATGAGATGGAAAAATATGATAATGAAATCTTCCTTGCAATCATGAACCAAATATTGAATCAAAGACAACAAAATCCAAAGCTCATGCAAGAACTAGAAATCTGTGTTTTTGGGGCTACTGAATGGTCCCTTCCTCAAGCCATGGTCCCATAGGGAGGAAGTGAGGCCGAGACACCTACTGACAACCTTATGGTGATCCCTTTTCTCCTTGCTAACCTGCTACTTGAAAGAAGGCACAAATGGAAGCAAACTATCACACAACCAATCTAATCTACACTGATGTAATGGAAGTGCATCTACTAAGAAAATGAACAATTAAACTATGAATCTATACTAGCGTACATGTACAATAAAGAGGAGCCTTGGATGCTAGGGTTTGTCCCTAACCCAAGAGCTTCAGTCCTCTGAGTTAACTCCGTGCTGGCTCAAAACAAAACTCATTCTTACTACCAAAATAATGGATTACATAAAAAAGTGTCACAAGGCTTGCAACTCGAAAATATAGTAGAGTTTTAGAATCAAAAATCTGAATCCTATTGAGGTTCTAGGCCTCTATAATTATACATCTAAAGTCTCCAATGACTTCCTTAGAATTAGGGAGGCTCGGCTCCCAAACTCGAATTAAATTGGTGATTTTTCTTTCACTTGTTTGGTTCCCTTCTAGTCCTCATGATGTGGCTATTTGCACTCCGAGCTGATGGAGGAATATTCAAATGGAGGGGTAGTAGATGAGGAGGATTTACCTCCTATAATCCCTCTCCCTTGTCCCATTTGAGTTTTGACCATGGTCTTTGCCAAAATTCCTTGATTTTATCCTTTAATCATACATTAAATGCACATTAGACCAAAAAGAAAAATATCCAACTCTAACTCATCTCATAAACAAAATATAATCAAAAGTATGCAATAAGTTATGAGAATTGATGGTTTGAATAAGCTATGAGGTGAATTAAGGCCCATATAATTACCCAATGATGAGGCTCATCAATGGAACTCTCTGTTCTAGTAAATGCCAAAACTCATTTTTGGGCCTGCCCGAACACTCAAAAATTCATTTTAGGTACTCCTCTAGTTCATTAATTCATAGGATTCAATCGATCAAAAATTATATGTATGTTTTAAAAACATGCTTTCACTTGGGGTATTTCCCATGGATATTGTAGGTACATCACACAAGGTCCGCTTCGATCAACACCCCAACATGCAAATAATAGAGAAGGTATCATTCTCCATTTAACATGATAGGCTTCCTCCTAAGCTTTGCATATCCTAACATCGTTTCTCCAAAATGCACCATAGGTTCCATTATCTCAACCATGTTTATCACCATCGCCTTAGCATACTATAAACATCCACGTCACTCGATAGAACCCTCCCACTCATTGCTCGCTTCATGTTTGTATACCCCTCTTCATTATCAAGAGCCAAGATCACTTACTTCAACCCGAGAACCACTCCACTTAAATGCCTTGAAGTTCAGCCTCATTATGCTACACTCATCACACATGCACTCCATTTCCCAGGCCATCCTTAGTAATTTATGGAAGATCAAGACGGATGCACCTCCACATCCTAGATTTTGCCTATCATTCACCCATATTGCATAGCCCATTTGTGTCACTCCATCTGCTTCACCAACCCAACATGGAGACCAACCAATGGGACCCCTGCCCTCAGCAAAAATCCCCACACCTCTATGCATTCCACCATTATTATGGGGCACCCATATTCATGTTTGTACATCGAAATCACCCTCATATTCTTTTGGAAAGTGTATAAAAATATTTTTTATGAAAAAGTGTCCCACCCACATTTTTTCATGTCTTTTACCCAACGACAGTTTCTAGTCACCCTTGGTTGGAGCTTGCACATCACCCACATTCATGTACCATCCTCACTCTAGTCAGAACACACTCACACCCACCCTTGAAATCCTACCGACTCTAGGGCCATCACTATCAACAAACATTTTTTTGATTGCCGCCATTTGCACAAAATCTCTGACCCCGGACCAGTTGGCCATATCCTCTTATATCACCAACTCTCACTATCATCCCTCATCTGACCCACACTATTACAGTTTGTTTACATCTCATGTTGATTCCTCGACACATCACATCGAATGGTTAATGTTCCTATTCTATCGACTTCAACATTCGTATTCCAGGATAGAGGTAGTACTTTGGATAATCCCCCCTTGAAGGTATATCCTTGGGTGGCACAATGTGAATCACTATTTCCCACTAATGTCATCAGTCCCTTTGACATTCGACACCAACACATGTTTTCATGTCAAGGTGGCATCGTACTTAACTATTGTTGTAGTTCTTTCATTTAGTCGAAGACCCCTACATCATTAGCACCTCATTTAACAGTGCTTACACCATGATATGAGGGAGGTACCGAAATTTGAAGACCCATGCATACTACAACACCTCATTCAGTAGTGCTTCACCTCTTTTATGGATGGGGAAACCAAATTCAATGTATTTAACCAAAAAGCGCCCTTGAGGGCATCAACAATTATCATTGTCAGCCATCAACACTTCAACCACCATAATGTTGATCGGACAAGACCACTCCCTATCCGATTGTAATAATTTAAGATTAGTCATCATAATGAGCATGGGACATGCCCACCTCGTATAGACATATGTTTTCACTCTTTAGGTTTTCACCAAAGCATGGTTACCATTTGTACTCAGTCAAGGGCTTTCTCCATTCATCTCCATAATAAGTTACCCTCTTTTGAATAGTTGATCAAACCCTCTGTAAAAAAAGAAAACATGATGTTGTTAACACCAAAAAGTCATACACATGTTTTCAAAATCCATAAGATCCTAAAAGGTGTCTAGCAGAATGCATAGGTGAATATTTTTTAGTTGAATCCATCATGAAGTTTAAAAAAAAAAATATTCCTAAGTTCCAAAGTTTACAAAGATAAAAATTGATGTCGTTGTGGCTATTTCTTCGATAGTCATGCGTGTGCACATGATATCCTTCAAAATCCATGTGGTTGTAGAAATGGATGACTCAGTGATTGGGGAACACTCCACACACTTGGAGTTGATTCTCTGACATGATCTTAGTCTAGGAAAACCAAATTTTAGTCACCTTGAAGATATGCAACCCTCAATGAAATCATGTTGTCCTGCCCGTGTGTCATTATCATGCAAGAACCAAGAGGGGGAAGGTGAATTCAAAAAATTCTATATAAATAGGCCATGGGAGAGCGAAAATATGAGACATTGTTATGCTGGCCAAATTGTTATTATAGAAAACCACCATTCCATTGTTGAAGCCAAAGAAGGGAAGAGCACTAGCATGTTGGACATATTGCTTCTAAGCAATCCATTATCCTAGTGAGAAAAGAGGAATCCACCATTGGAGAGTCTTCATACTTATTTGAGAGAGAGGAGAAACTTGCAAATAAATTCAAGAAAATAAACCCCCTTGCTAAGGATTTTTTAGCACCATAGCTCAAAGAATTCTCTTCAAGTGTCTAAGATTAATCTATTGTATTCAACCTCTACTACCAGCGATCAATAAAGGGAGTTGTTTCCATTCTTTTGTTGACTTGTTTACTGCATTGAATTTTGTTTGTGTATTTACCTCTTTGTTTGGTTTATGTTTATGTATACATTGTTTCCACTATTTAGAATGTTGTCTTTATTTAAGTCTTTCCACTAACAACACCATTTCCTCCCGTGATCCTTTGTAGGGAAAAATAAACTATTAAGCAGGTGCCTTTGGTACACCATTTCCACAAAAAAATTACCACAATAACAATTGGAAGAGTTTCTATAAGCATATAGGGATGTGTTCAAGGAGCTAAAATGGTTGCCACCTAAGAGGAAGTGGATCACGAGATCTAGCTATTGTTAGACTCCCCATTTCCAAACACTGGGCTATACAAGCAGTCTATTATAGAAGCAAGTGAGATGAAGAAATAATTGCAACAATTATTGGAACAGGGTGTCATTCGACCAAGTACATCACCATGTGGGTCACCCATCATCATTATGCCAAAGAAGGATGGGACTTGGTGGATGTGTATTCATACAAGGCATTGAAGAACAACACACTCAAAAGAAGGTACCCTCTGCCCATAATAGATGATCAGTTGGATCAGTTGTAGTAAGAAAAATACTTCACCAATATGGACTTAAAGTTTGGATATCATCAAGTTCAAGTCAGAGAAGAAGATACCTGGAAGAATACCATCAAAACTAGGCAAGGTTTGTATGATTGGTTGGTCATTCCATTTGGCCTGTGCAATGCACCAACTACATTTATGAGGTTAATGAATGAAATATTGTGCACTTTTATAGATTCATTTGTTATTATATATTTAGATGATATATTTGTATACAGTGCTACCTGGGCGGAGCACATCTCACATTTGATGTAGGTGCTGGAGACATTAAAGAAGAACCAATTGCTAGAAAATCTCAAGAATTGTGAGTTTTCACAAGAGTATTTGGTGTATCTAGGGTATGTGATAGGTGGAAAAGAGATGGAAATAGATCCCGTCGAGATGGAGGTCATCATGAAATGGTTGGTGACTACTAATGTTACTTAGATTAGGATTTTATTTGGGTTAGAAAAATACCTTAGGAAATTCATAGCCTCATTTTTAGTGGTAGTAATGACAGTCCATTCATAGCCTCATTTTTAGTGGTAGCAATGACACTCCACGGCATAAAAAAAAAAGTGGTAGGGTTTTCCAATGGGGAAAGGGTCAGAAAAGGGCCTTTGAGGAGTTAAGAAAGAAGATTAGTCAAGCATTGGTTATGGAATTATTGAGCTTGAAGAAACCCTTTGAAGTGGAGACAAATGTGAGTGGATATGTTATGGGAGCGATCTTAATGCAGGGAGGAAAGCATGTATGTTACCATTATGATGTGTTTCATGGGGAGGTTCTTAACTACCCTACCTACAACAAGGAGTTTTATGCCATAGTGCAAGGTGTGAAGAAGTGGAAGCACTATCTAATGAGAAAGGAGACAATAATCCACATTGATCACTAGCCACTACATTACTTGCAGGCCCCTAATAAGCTACAACAGGGTAGACATTACAAGTGGATGGGGTTTCCACAACAGTTTCATTTAGTGATCGAGTACAAGAAGGGAAACAAAAAAAAATTCAACATGCTTCTGAGGCTACCCACATAAAAGGCCACAACTTTGGGAACTTTTATGTACATGGATCCATTTACCCATGATGCATATAGAGAGGCATATTTAGAGGATGAGGACTTCAGAGAGGTGTTTCGATATTTTCATGGTTAGAGTCATGTGCATGATGGTGACAACAGTGTTGACTACCATCTCTAGGATGAGTTACTCTACAGGTTGGATAAGTTATGTGTTCCTAAAGGTGAGTGATTCTAGCTGATTAGAGAAGATCACACTCCAAGGTTGCAGGGCACTTTTTTGTAGGGAAGATAGTGACCAACTTCTAGAGGTATGTGTATTGGCCCAAGATGTAAGAGCATGTAGCTAGGTTCATAAGAGGTTGCTTTCCTTTTTTACTAGCAATCCTAGTAGTAGCAAATATGGTCTATATTGTCCCTTACCTATACCCATTTATGCTTGGGAAGACATTTACATGGAATTTGTGAGAGGTTTACCAACATCCAAGAAGGGACATAATTACTTATTTGTGGAAATTGATAGGTTCAATAAGACATGTGTTCTAATTCCCTATAACAAGACCATCAATAGGAAATAAGTAGAGAACGTGTTCTTTGGACATGTCTGAGTGCAATTTGGGATACCTAGGAGCATCATTTCAAATAGGGACATAATATTTCTCAGTGCATTTTGGACTACATTGTTGGAGAAGATGGGCATGAAGTTGAAGAGGTCTATAACATTCCATCCTTATAAATATGGACAAACAAAAGTAGTCAACAAGACTTTGGTACATTTTTTGAGGGGTTAAAATCAGAGGCATCTCAAGACATGGGATGAAAATATGGTATGTATATAAAACTCTAATAATATAGGAATCCACACTTCTACTAGCAAGTCCCCATTTGATACTTGTTTTGGATATTTGTCACTTTCACCTTTAGATATTGCATATGGGAAGCAAGGAGGAGTAAGGGAAGATCTTACAAGGGATGCCATGAGGGCCGAATTTTTTTAAGAGAATATCAGGCATATCCATATACAAGTACATGAGACATTACAAAAGTCACAAAAAATATAAGGCCGGGTATGATCAACATAGAATAGAGAAGTCATTCAAGGTGGGAGACAGAGTATGGTTACAATTGAACAAGGAGAGGCTACAGGGTCCTGATAATGAAATCAAGGCTCTACAATATGGTCCCTTTGAGATACTAAAAAAGGAAAGAGATGTGGCTTATAGACTAAATTTGCCACCATACATGCTCATTTACTCAGTTTTGAATGTGGAAAATCTGAAGCTCTATGCTCCTTCTATGTTAAATCAAGACGAGGAACGAGTATTACCTCATTAGAGAAATTTTGAGGTCTAAAACGGGCATCCTAAGGAAAAATTATAAAATAATAGTGGAAATAATAAAAACTGATTTTTTAACTCGTATTTTCAACTTATCTCCCTATGGTTCTACTCAAATTTCGAACGGGAGCACTTATTGGATGCATAATTTAATTCCTCATCCAAGGAGTACCCATTTTGCATACTTTCGATGGACCTTGCTACATGAAAAATGAAAAAACATATGAAAAAAGTGTTTGCAATCACATTTTTAATGTATTTCCCATTTTTCATGTAGCAAGGTCCATATGAAGTATGCAACATGGGCACTCCTTGGATGAGGAATTAAATTCTTCATTTAACGAGTTCCACCACTCAAAATTTGAGTAAAACCATAGGGAGATAAGTGGAAAATACAAGTTGAAAAAGTAGTTTTTTATTTATTTTTAATTTCTTTAACCTTTTATTTTTTTACTCCAAAAATGGTGAATCACCCATGGTTGACATCATTATATTCAATCATATATTGGCTCTACAAGTTTATTTGGCTTGCACAATTTTTGTTTCGAGGCCATTTTAGACCTCGAAGATTCTTAATGGTAGAGGATTTAGATACTAGATGCTTCAAGAAAAGTTAATAGAAGATACAATTTGCGCAAAAGAGCTCATAATATAGGACATGGGTGAACATGAACTTTGGAAAATTGGGTTGAAAGGACAAATTCTAGGCAAAGTGAAATGGCACACCTGAGGGAGGGTGGAGGAAAAATTTCTTCACCTTATTCAGTATAAACGTTTGGAACCAAAAGCCTCCCAAAATGGGGAGTTGTGATCCAGGTTGGATCATTATATTATTTTTCATCCATATCTATTCCAACAGAGTGGAAAAAGTGGAGCAATTAGCTCACAGGACCATTTTTACTAGCAGGACCCAGTTTAGCAAATTAGGGTCTAAAACCTTATGGGAGAATTTTGAGGTATAAAATGATGCTTTTGGGGGGTAACACTTTGGTACTTTAGTGTCATGTTCTCATGCTTTTTTTCATATTCTACACAATGTAGATTTCTTTCCAACAACATAAGAATTTCCTCAATCACAGTCCGTATGCAAAATTTATGCCACTCGGAAGTTGACCTTCCTATTTTGACCACCATAATTCAAGAGGATGCCACATCATCCCCAATAAGTGATGAAAAAGGGGACAAGCACATAATTATGATGAAGAAGACTCTATAATAGTCCATATTGTAACTTTGGTTAAGACTTGAGGTAGTCCAACCTGACCATTAGTATGCTATCAATTTGCGTTATAACTGGGCCACTAAGAGGAAAAGGGATTCCATTCTTTTCTACTTTATTGATTCCATAGATGAGAAAAAATAACCAAGAGGGATAGGAGATAGATCACATAGAAAAGATTTTTCCATTGTAGTTTCCCACAAGCCATAAGCCATACTTATTTATACTTGTAGCCATTTTCTATTCAAAGAAAGAGAGCACACGACCTCACCTTCTAGTTGGGTTTTCTCCTGAAAGGGATTCCCGTATCATATCTTGTGCCAACTTGTGGTTTGTGAGGTTTTATTTCATTGTTATCTATTTTATAGATAATATTAATTTGCATGAATACACAATTAACAGTGATCTACAAATCCGTAAATCTAAAGATAAATAAAACCCTAATAGAGTAGATTTTGAATTTTTAAATATAGTTTTATCAAGTTTGTTGTGACAAATTGTCTAGTAGAATATCCATGGAAGTTTATGGATCGTTCATCAAATCTGATCATTTAAGATGTGGTACTCGATCAAGGTCATGAGGGCTTAATGGCTTATCCCTAGAGCTAGTTAATGATTGAATATACAAGAATCTCAATAAGTGTCATCGTTAAGAAGGGACCCAAATTATAGATTTTCTTAGCCCTTGGGGCTAAGAATTTATGAAATTTTAGCATCTGGGTCATCTAGATATCCATTCCTCCCTTGGAATTTACATTTGGGATACCAAATAGCATAATATTGTGGTTTTGTCCCATGGTTTATAGGCATCCCATGGTATTAGCCCTAAAATGGGATCCAAGGAACATTACCTACATAGATCAAAATTATATGAGGTGTCAACTCAGATTTGGATAATTGCATATAAATAACTCGGTCTAGAAAGGTGTGAGAGGGAATGGAGTGTATTTCATATGACACGGTGATATACAAATAAGGTAAATTAAATAGAAGAAGAGTTTCATAGTTCAAAGTATGTCAAGTCGAGTATGAATTCGGAAGAAGATGTGTAGCTTGCATAGGGAATTTGTCCAAAGAGAATGTCAAAGTGTTTAATGGATTTTTTGGTATGTGAAAAAGATCCAAGCTAGTAATGTTGTCTGATAAAAAATTATGTGGTTTGAGGTGATCAGGATGGGGATAATCCATGTTTGAGTAAAGAGTTGATATTTTAGATGAACATATTAAGGTTAAGTTGAACTGTAAATGAGTGTTGTAGCAAGTGAGAAGAGAAGTGTTTTATCCATGTAGTGTATAAATTGTGTAATGAACAATGTGTTTTACTGTGAAGTACAAAGAAAATAGAAGTTTACAAAAGTGTGAATATTAGTGTTAGTGTTGTGTGGAGAATTATAAAGTATAGAGTAGAGAGAAGTGTGCAAAGGTTTGAAAATCACAAGTAATGTAGTGTGTAAAACTGTGAAGTACATAGTAGAGAGTAGTGTGCAAGGGTGTGAAGCTCAAATTTAGTGTTGTGGGGTATGGGTGTCTCCTTCTGGTTGGTTTTAGTAAATTAATGCAATAGTATGTCTGTTCCTACAATAATATTAAGACAAAAAAAAATTGTGGTTTTCTCCCTTTAAGTTTCACCATGTACATCTAGTGTTCTAACGTGTTTCTTATGTAATTGACATGTTAAGTTGTTTGAATTGTTTTAAATTTTTAAAATTGGTGATTATAATGATTCACCCACCCTCCCAATATAATCATACTTCCAATAATTGGTAACAAATTAGGTTCCTTCAACAATATTCTAGCCAATAGAAGGAAGATCTAATAAGAAACATGGCAAATCGAGATGGTGGTTTCACAAACAAAGCTCCTCTATTTAATGGAAAAAGTTATGCCTTCTAGAAAGTGATAATGAGGGAATTTCTAATATCTCTTGGTGTTGATGTTTGGTATTCAATGGTGGATGGATATAAAGAAATAGGAAATACTTTAATTAATAAATATAACAAATTGGATTGCACCTACAAGGCAAAAGCAATGAATTCTATCCACTGGGGACTCTCAAAATAATATTTTGTCAAAATTATGCATTGTGAATAAGAAAAGGAGATGTGGGACAAGTTATAAAGTATATATGAACGATATGATAAAGTAAAGAGAGCTAAAATTCAAGTTCATTGAATGTAATTTTAAATATTAAGGATGAAAGAAGATGAAAACATAACAACCTTCTTCCTTCATGTATATGCGATAGTCAATACTATTAAAGTCCTCGATGCAGTGATTGATGAAGTTGTAGTAGTTCAAAGGTTTTGAGATTTCTCCCCTCTAGATTAAATGCAAAAGTTTTAGCCATGGAAGGACTAAAGGATCTTAAAAAATTATCCATATATTAAATTCATGTTATCTTATAACCTATTAAATGAGGACAATTAAGGAGAATTTAGGATTAGAGGAAGTGGCCTTCAAAGTAGAAAAGAAGACACATGGTGATTATTAATGTTTAAGCTTTGAATCTGATGAGGAAGAAGCATAATTTGTGAGGAATATGAATAAAGGATCTGGCAAGTATAAAGGTAAGTTACCTTTCAAGTGTTTCAATTGCAGTAAAATTGTTCATTATGAATCTATATGCCCCTCTCATAATATAGATAATGAATGTGATGAAAAATAAAAAAAGGAATATAAGAAATTCAAGAAAAAGACTACTTTCAAGAAGAAAGGCTTCTACTATAAACATGATTATAGTGATAATGAAAATGATCAAAAGGAGACTAATGTATATGTATCAAATGATGACAAAGAGGAAATTCTCTTCTTAGCCATGAATGCTCAAGCTATTGATCGTCAAAATGAATATTCATATTCAGAGGAAGAAGTTGAATAAGATGCGAAAGAAGTGCAATCCATAGGTGAGCTATTATTCTATTGTAATTTTAGAAAAATAGGCTATCTTTCTTTTAGATGTCCACATGCAATTTTGGAAAATAATATCTATAAAGAAGAACATGAATATAAGAGAAACTGTTGTGAGTGCAAAAATGAATTATGTGTAGGAAGAAAGAAATAGATATGCATATGATAAAAAAATAAAATCGAATGTATACTCATGACCATGAAGGCTCAATATACTAAGAAAAAAAATCAAATTCAAAGAGAGAAGATGTTGATGTGAAGGTGGATTTGAGGAAGAAATTATCATTTTCTTAGAAGATCTAAATATAATCACAATAAATAAATAAAGGTAGAAGGAACTATTACAAGAGTATCAAGATAAGGTTCATTATCTTTATGAAACACAAAAATGGTTGTCATCCTTAAAACTCAATTAGAAGAAACAAAGAGAATGAAAGAAGTGGTGATAAGCTAGCTAGAAGAAAAGGAAGGGCATTGTGAGAAACTAAAAGATAACATTGTTTTCTTGAGAAATGATCTTGAAAAACTGAAATATTGGATAATATACTAAAAAACTAGAGGTCCCCTTCTATTAAAATAGGCATAAGTTATAATGAAGCTTTCAAGGAAGGATCAAGTGAAAACACATCAAATATTCAACAACCTAAAATTTATTTCAATGTGCTTAAAGGAACCGACTATCAACTAAATAGAAATGAATCCAAATATCACTAGAGTATTAATCAGACTAGCCACTCAAACAATAGGGAATAAGGTGAGGATGAGAAAAAAGAAAAACAGATCTACAAGTATATATGTAGTAAGAAAGTATTAGAAGTCTGAACTTCCTGAAAAAAGTAAACAAAGCAAGCCAATTCCTTCAAATATATTCATTCCTCCAAGAAGACTCTTCATATTAAGGTACTTAGATTTCTTTGATGGATATTATTATATTTTTCATAATTTTAGCTACAAAATATAATATTGTAAATAAAGGAGCAACGAATGTTCTAATCAGACCGTAGTGAGTATCCTTATTAGATCTAGAAATTCCTATAATGGTGGAATTAGGAAACATATATCATTGTCTCCCGTATTTGATCACAATACATGTTTCAAGTGCAACAATTTTGAATAGAAAGCTTGTGATTGCAGAATAGTATAGTAAGGCCTCAATATCAAATAAGAAAATAAGATATCATCATTAATAGAAATCGAAGAATGAAGATATGGAGAAGGAATTAAGAGAAACATGTAGAATGTAGTCTAGTTCTAAGTGTTCAAGATGAAGAAAGAAAATTACATATAGATAATGGGTTCTCAAATAATATGATAGGTTAAAAAAGAAAGTTTCTCTCAAGTGTTGGTTGATAAAAGGTGTCTTTTCAAACTCCTAATTACCCTACATTAATCATCAACCCGGGCAAGTCCTTTTTATTCCAAGAGTGTACAAAATATGTGCATGATATGAATTTAGAGAGTAATGTTTCTTAAAATGAAGTATAAACCTTTTATACAAGAGTAAACGGATGCATTTACAAAACTCAAATTGAAATTGTTAAAGGAAATATTACATTTAAGCATCAAGACTCAATCCTCTGCTAAAATCATAATCAAATTTAGAACAAGCAATTCAATTGACAATGGCATTAGCTGAGAACGTCATAGCAATAACCAATATCTTCATAGCTGATTAAATCTAAATCACACTCAATCTCAATTAAGAAATCCAAAGGGAAATGTTGTCAATTGAGAGTTCAATAGTGATAACCAAACTCTTTCAGCTGATTAAATCAATAAAGTTCACTGTCTTAACAACTAATTAAGGTAATCTACAATAAGCGTAAATAGAATCAAATAACAATGCTGCAAAACATGTAAAGAAAATGTACTAAGTTCAATATAAGAAATCGATAAAGAGAAAATAAGATAAACTCGTAGAAAATGGGAAAAATATCAAACCACACAAACTTGCGTGAATCCAAAATATATAACACAAGGGAGTAGTTTAATCCACCAGAGGCTGGGCCCTTAGCCACCAGCGAATATTGCTAAGCTACTTCAGAGAATACGAATAAACAACAACGCAAATTATATATTAACCATTGAACTCAGTCTCATTACAATACGATCGTGTTCTCCAACAGCACAAGTCTGTAAATTAGAATTACAATTTGAAATAACAAAGATCGATCCCCTTTCCCCCTAAAATCTTTTGCTTTTATGGGCAGAAAGAGGTAAAAGATAAATGCGATACCTCATGATCTCCTGATCCTGAGGGATTTGCAACTGAATGTTATCTTTTGATGCCCTTCATATTTAGTGTTGTTCCTCCTGATTCATCCTCTGACCTAACTGCAACTGACAAGTGCCATTATTCCTTTGTTGGTTTACGTTATTTCGTCGCTAGAGAACAACAACTGTTCCTTTTGTCGTTTCTCTTCATAAAAAGGAGTAAAATTTAGTTACGGTGGCTAAATCTTAATTGAGAGCAGTTATCTGTTTCTTATCATAATCCATCAATATGTTAGCGTATCAAGCTATGAAAGAGATAAGAAAAGAGGAAAAAGGTGATGGAATTACGAGTAAATACATACCCATTTTGTAACTCAACATACTCCCCTGGTTACCGTGTTTCATGTCCTCATGAAAATTAAGTAGTTCTTATGCAGTGAATTTAAAGAGTAGGCTGGAGAGAAAGCGCCAAAAATTGGTCTGAAACCATGATGTTGAGCCAGGTAAACAAAGGTAGGCCCTTCCTTTCCTTCAGGCAATTCGTAGTTAGGTCAATACCCTTTAGGGGGATACCAAATAAAGGGGCTCCGAAACCGACATCTTAACCAATAAGGTCCTTCTCTCAAAATAAGATTTCTATAAGTGACCATACGGGCCGTAGTAGCTTTAAAATTTCTATAATTTAATTAAATGGTTCCCTATATTTTGTACTATTAGTGGAGATCATCCATCTGTGCTTATATGCAATCAAAGAACTTTCTTGAATGGAGAGGAAATATGATATTCATTTCTGCACAATCTCCTTATGTATGAGCCGTAAAACTGGGGATACCAAATAATGGGGCTCCGAAACCGGCATCCTAACCAATAATGTCCTTCTCTCAAAATAAGGTTGCTATAAGTGACCATACGGGCTGCAACAACTTTAAAATTTTTGTAATTAAATGGTTCCCTATCTTTCACACTATTAGTGGAGATCATCCATTTGTGCTTATAAGTAGTCAAAGAACTTTCTTGAATGGAGAGGAAATATGATATTCCTTTATGCACAATCTCCTTATGTATGGGCCCTAAAGTTTTAATCACCCCTTCTCGTGTCATCAAACTCTTATGGTTGGCAAACATTTGTAAGGGGTGCTTACATTTACTCCTCACCCAAAGATCCAATCCATGTTCCTATCTTTGAAATGCATTATAAGCTTTAAACCATTTGAGTTGGTTAACTGCAAACAAAATAAAATCCTGGAATTGAACATCTCCTACAAAAGGGTTAGGGTTCTTGTCCATCTCGTTCTCTAATATAATATTGTGTAGATAAAATTAACAAAGAATCCTTTGGACCTTTACACCATGTTGCTTGCAGCAATTTATAAAATCTTCAATTGTCCTTATTTAAATTGGCTTACCAGCTCTTACAGGTTTAATTTCAATAGCAAGTATCGTTCTAGTAAAAACAAGGCCCAATTGGTGGTAGGAGACTAGCATGCCAGGACATCCAAATACAATGAGAAGATGGTGTTTGTCTAACTTATGACCCTGTCTAGCTTGAGCTTGATCTTCTCCATTTTTTCTTCCACCTTTTTGCATTTGTCAAAAGTCTCTCTCTCTGTTGTATTCATTTCCCGAAGCTATTTCTGCAACTCTTGATATTTCTACCGGGAAAAGTTTTTTTGTTTAGATCATTCTGGTGCTATCCCTTTTTTGAGGAGTAACTGGTCTGCTAATAGTCTCGTTAATAGCTTTTGTCTCTAAAGAGCCTGGTCATTCACCCTGGCTTTGTTCTAATAAGGCTGTGTCTCTAGATTGATTGTTAGACTCCCGAATAATCTCTGTCTCTACTTCCTCTTCTTTGGCTTATGTTTTCTGTGTCTAGACCTTCATGACTGTTTTCCACTGGGAGCATGTCACCAGATTGGTTCTCTAATTCCTGAATAGCCTCTGTATCTGTTTCTGCTTCGTGGTTTGTATCTTTTGGAGAAGACAAAATTTCAGTATAGCCAGAATTCTCTGGAGATTAGGTTTCTCCTAAGTTAAGATTAAGTGGTTCTTCAGGTTGCATGTAGACATTGATGTTGACCAGGACTTGGGTCATCCTTGTCTCGAAATCGTGCAACAGATCATCTTGAGAACTCATGTTTGGTGTTGGAGGAGGTCCCACTTCGTTTCTTCATTCATCATCAGAATGCCCTACTCCTTCCTCAGGTTCTGGTTCAGGGTTATCTTGTCCTCCTAACTTTGGTTGCAAGTCTTGTACATTTTCCAAACTGGATAATTCTATGGGTTGACTAGCGCTGCCTTGAGGATTTTCAGACGTTCCCTGGTTTGACTTCAACCTTGTAGATCGTCTGCGTTTGTGAGGTATGATTCATGAAACGACAGTCCTCCATCTTTTTGGAACAA
>APFE031654444.1:0-24042 GCA_000404065.3 Pinus taeda
AATGGCATAGATTTGAGGGTATAACATTCCAGCACTATCTTTTTTGCTCTATCGCCATGGTTCTATTTCAAGATATGGCTTTATTGATGTTACAATTTCAAATTTTTGGAACATATGCTATGTTTAGATTGAATGTATATTTTAACTTTTTTATCTTTCTTATATAAATATAATTATGCTTGTTCTGTCCTGAAAAACATTCCATTTTTCATTCCAAAATTATGTTAAGAAAAATAATGCAAACAAAATCTAATTTTTTATCCATCAATTAACACCCAAGGAGTAATGTTCCATCAATGAAGTTCCTCGTAAGTTCATTTATCACAGTGAAAAGCAGTGTAATGTGGAAAAGACGGCAAGATATGAAACATCAATGCACATTCATCTCTTGTGCCTATGATGTCTCAACTCAACTCCACTGACATCCAACATGTAAAATAATATTATTATGGTTGCATATTTGTTATGATTTTGGTTTTACTAAAATGATGACTAGAAATATAGTTTTTGAAATATTTATTATGGTAGAGATAATAAAAGTGAGATAACAGAGGAATTGAATTGTGATATCTACTCATCTAATAATACACATCTAATTGAAAGATATTTTCATATTAATCTTAATCCAGTATCATTTCATGTAAATTGCGAGTTGATAAATGAGAAACTAATATGAAATTTTAATTAGGATTAAATCATATTCAAAGTTTAATAAGAGAGTTATTGTTATCTTTATTAGAATGGTGGATTTTCGAATATTTAAGAATAGTAGATTTTGATTTTTTTTAAAAGCTCAATGAATATGAATGAAGTTAACAATTTCATTTAGCTATTTACGCATGTAAGAGTTTGAATTAATTATCTTTGATTTCTTTTATATTAATCAAATATTTGATGAATTTGTATGTTTGTAATAAATAGAAAATGACATCTTTTGCTTTTATCAATCACATTTACTAATGAGGTTGTGCTAGTTTTAATAAAATCCATTCATTGCTCTATTGATTTGGAATTAATGTACTTTCATGCTTGAATAGTAGCAACTAATATGGATAACTTTAATGATCAATAACTTGAATGAAGTTAACAATTTCACTTACCTACTTAAGCATATAAGAATTTTAATTAATTACCATTGATTTCCTTTATATTCATCAAATATTTGATGAATTTGTATGTTTGCAATAAATGAAAAATGATATCTTCTCCTTGTATCAAACACATTTACTAATATGGTTGTGCTAGTTTTAATCAAATCCATTTATTACTCTATTGATTGGGAGTTAATAAAATTTTAAAAAGTGTTTTAAAATGCTAATTTCACACACATATATATATATATAATGAAAGATGAAAATATTTAAATAGACAGAACAATTACTTTCATGCTAATAGCAATTAATATGGATAACTTCTATGATCAATAACTTCAATAGCAACATTACATATTAGACTTGTTATTAAAAATTTGTTAAATCAATTTAAAAAAATGTAGGATATACATTTGTATATCTTAAATAAGGATAAGGATTTGTTTTTATATAAATTAAATAACTAATCTATAAGGTTTTTTTCCTTATTCAAAAATTAAGTTGTAATATTAAGATTAACTAATAGAATGAAAATCATAAGTATGTATATTTTGAATTTTTTTAAATAAGAAAATGTTAGAGAAATGAATTTTATTATAGGAAGAGATACAAGTGATTGTGTTTTTTAAAGAAATGGTTGTTTTGTAAATAAATGTGGATAAGTGTTTAAAAATGAGTCTATTAAGATTTATTATCCATTTAATTTATATAACTAAGTTAATTGTAATATATTGTGAGTTCTTATCACACCAGTCTACATCCATCTTAACTTTGGATCTATCAAGGGGCAAGAGGGATCAAATCTCTAGAGGTGCAAACCACTTTTCTAAGTGCAAAACTTGAAGAAAGGTTTGCACCTCAAGATATTTGATCTCTTTCTGAGCTTGATAGATTCAGGGTTAAGATGGATCTTGGAAAAAGTTGAAGAAACGTTTGCACGTCAAGAGATTTGATTTGTTTCAGAGCTTGATAGATTCATAGTTACGATGGATCTAGGCCAATTTAATTATTAATTTTTAATTCTAGTTTAGATTTTATTTTTAAATGTAAATTTCTCGAGTCAAAATGTTTAATTAATAATTAATTTTTTATTATTTTTTGTAATTGACCAAGTTAAAAATGTTTAACATAACATAATTATACACAAGACAAAAAAAAAACAGTAATAAAATTTAAAATTAAAAAAATAATATTTATAAAAATATTTTGATTTTGAAATGAGAGGTGGTTTATGGGCATGTGGTATTTATGAGCCATCACCCATGGTATGGTATGGTTAATAATATCCATGTTAATGTGGGGATGAATATCTATGGTTATATATTTTAATGTGGTAGAGGTGTTTGCAAGTCACAATAAAAACCTTATATTGCGATAGAACATAAAATTACTTGTATGTTGGTCTTCCAGACTCGAAACTAGACCAACTGCAGTAAAATATAGCCTTGTTCCAGAACTTAGCTAGACATTCCAAAAGAGTTTTTTTTTTTGTCTATGGTATCTCCTATGCACATCTGCAAAAATTTTCTTTTCTGCTACTACTTCTCCATTTATGCCTTGTTGGAGGTCTGTTTGAATATCTAACTTTATGATTTACACCTACAAGCCTACCTATTATCCTATTACAATGAATTGGCCTAACCAACCAATCGAAAAAAGTAAAACAAAATTAGACATAGATTCATGGTCATTTATCCAAGGATGGCGATGGATCCTTAGCCACACCTGATCTAGATGCAGGCCTAGTCTTCTCCGTTGGAGTTGCTGAAGCATTCGCCCCCACTCTCGGTGTCACCAGTTGCTTGTCCCTGGCTTCAGTTACCTCTGTGACCCTATATTTCGTTAATCTAGTTAGATCTCCATGTCCTTGCCCCAACGTAATATCCAAGTTATGGATATATTTCAGGTAAATTGAGAGCGTTCTATTCATATCTCCAATGTGATCATCCCACAGACATTCTATGTTCACCACTCTTTGGAGTGTCTCCTCTACCGCCCGCAATCGTTGCTTGATTGCCTTCAATTGTAGCTGGTATTCTATTTGACTCTAGATTCTCTCTTCCACTGCTTCTACGTGCAACCTTCTAGCTAAAGTTATTTGATAGACCATCAATTTTGTTCGGGATTTTCCCATGTCTATGATCGAGTCCACCTCTTCTTCGACTTTATCATCCGTGATGTTCATTCGCAAACACCTCACTTCATTTGCCTCTCGTTGGGACGGTCGTGTGATAGTTGAGTGCCACCTCCTTCTCTGCCTCCTCCATTATGGTTCTCTTACCGGCCGTGGAACTTTGAGCCTCCACTCTCAGCCTGCCAGCCCCATTTCTTTCCATAACTGTTATGGAGGTCGTAATTCTTTGATGAACAAGATTTGTCTCACTATTGTTCCCTCCTGTCTCGTTCAATGTTACCACTATGCAGACCATGCGTCTCCCATCCTTTTAGATTTAATCACAGAAATGTTATAAAATTAAATTTAAATAAAATATTTACAAAATATTTTGATGTGGAATGAGATATATGTTAAAAATGGAAAGACAAATTAGAAATAAACTTACACACTGAAGCTAGCATCTCACAGGTTATAAAGCTACAGCTGGAGACTTCCCAAGCAGCACTGCTCTATTCCATTAATCATCAAATCAAAAATATATAAGTTTACATTCAATTTAGGGAGATCAAAACTATCTCCTAGAAAATAGGAACTAACTCTAATCTAAGACACACACATAACCGTGAAATGAACTTTCTCCATTAATTTCAACTCTTCCCCTTAATGGAGAAAAGATTCACTTGCACACCTAACATCTGCCTAAACAATTCAAATTTAATATTCCCAAGAGGCTTGGTGAAGATATCGGCTGCATTTTCACAGGTGTTACAATGTTCAAGAAAAATATATTTAGACTGAACCTTTTCTCTAACAAAATGAAACTGAGTATTATTATGTTTTGTGTTTTTATGAAAAGCACGACTGTTTTCCATCTTGATTGAACTTTGGTTGTCACATTTAGTGACTGTAGCATCTTTTTTCTCTTTTCTTGCATCATCAAGAAGTATTCTCAACCAAATTTCTTCACAAGTGGTTGCACATACAACTTGATACTCTGCTTCTATTGATTATAGAGATATAATACTTTGATTTTTACTACTCCAAGAAATGACCCCGGACCCAATATTGAAAGCATGCCCAGTTATAGATCTTCTATCGTCAAGATCTCCAACCCAATCTGAATCTGAATAGCCTATTAGTTTGACATCAAAAGAATTAGTATATTTAATGCCAAACTTTATGGTTCCTTGAAGATACCTTAGGACTCCTTTTACTTCTACCCAATGATTTTCAAGAGGTTTTGTCATGAACTGACTCAACACTGATTGAATATGCTAAGTCAGGTTTGGTTGTAGTCAAATAAATCAAACTTCCAACCAGTTGTCTGTACAATGTAGCATCCACCTCTTTAAAACCATCATCACTTTGAAATTTAACATTCTGTTATATAGGTACTGAAGCAGTTACATTGGTCCATTCTGAATTTCTCCAACAATTCCCTGATATACTTTCCTTGAGTAATAAAAGTTTGGCCATAATCTCTCCATACTTCAAGACCCAAACAATAATGCAGTTCTCCAAGTTCTTTCATTTCAAATACCTGTGACAAATGCATTTTACTTTATTCAACCAATTCATTAAAATTTCCAGTAACAATTAAATCATCAACAAATAAGGAAATCAACACAATTTGTCCCTTTGAATCAAATGTGGTATCCATATTTGGATCATTTTTTCTTCTCTTATAACCATAATGTAAGAAAAAAGAGTCTATTTTCTCATACCAAGATCTGGGAGCCTGTTTCAATCCATACAATTCCTTCTTTAATTTACACACCAAGTGTTCTTGCCCCTTTTTAATGAACTTTTTAGGCTGTGTTAAATATACCTCTTCCTTCAACTCTCCATTTAAAAAAGCATATTTTACACTAGCTGGTGTAAACTCCAATTTTACTTTGTAGCTAGAGCTATTAATTTCCTAATTGTATTTAACTTAGCTATAGGAGAAAAATTCTCCTCATAATCAATTCCTTCTTTCTGTGAGTACCCTTTGGCCACCAACCTAGCTTTATACTTTTCTACACTACCATCTACTTTGAACTTAGGTTTATATAGCCATTTACAACCTATGGTCTCTTTTCCTTTTGGTAGTTCAACTAATTCCCATGTTTTATTTTAATTATGGACGCATACTCTTCTTTCATAGTTGACCTCCATTCACCATGTTGATTTGCTTCATTATACTTCATGGGATCAACAACATTTAAAATACTAGTCATAAGAGCATAATCTTTGTACCTTGCAGGTATTTGAGTTTGCCAACCTGATCTCCTTGGTAGCGTACTTGCCTCGACACTGCCTTGTGTGGTTTCTTTCTCACCTCTTAATGGACTTCGACTGCTGAATGTATCCACATCGCTAGGTTCATCTTTCTGCTACTACTGCTATTGTAATCTTTGGCTTCATCATTTCTATCATCAATCAGTAAGGGCATGTGTCACTCCTCATAACTTTTGTCCTTATTCCCTTCATCAACATGTTCATGGAAAATAACATCTCTACTCGCAAATACCTTCTGAGTAGATGTATTAAACATCTTATATGATTTGAAATCAGAACAATACGCTACAAATATGCATTTTATAGCTTTAACATCCAATTTCTTCCTATCTTCCTTAGGAATGTGTGCAGAAACTTTAGAACCAAATGCTCTTAAGTGATGGACTGCAGGTTTAAAACCATCCAAAGCCTCAAATGGAGTCTTGAGATCAAGACACCTAGTTGGACTTTTGTTCTTTAAGTAAACTATAGTACTAATAATTTCTGCCCAATAGACATTGGATAGGTTCTTACCTTTCATCATGTTGAGTGCACACTCCACCAGAGTTTTGTTTTTTTCTTTTTGCAACCCCATTCTTTTGTGGAGTGTGGGGTAATATAAATTGTTGTTCTATCCCATGATCTCTGCAATATTTGATGAAGTTTCCAAGCCTGTATTCTCCCTATTGATCTAAGTAGAGAATTTTGATGAATTTCTATGTCTGCTTTTCAACAATATTTCTAAATTCTTTAAAATACTCGAAAGCATCACTTTTCCTTATAAGAAAGTATACTCAGGTATACCTTGTACAATCGTCAATAAATAGAAAAAAAATAATAAGCTCCACCTAAGGACCTTGTCTACATGGGTCCACCAATGTCAGTATGAACAAGTTCGAGTATATATTTCTTTCTCCCTCTTAAGCTAGAGGGAAATTCATCCATGCGCATTTTTCCAAGTGCACAACCTTCACAATCAATATGTTCATTTCTTAAAATGGGAAGTTCATCAGCCATACCTTGTTTCTGTTTCAACAATAAGTCATGAAGGTTGATGTGACCAAACCTTTGATGCCAAATATTCTCTGTTGTCACAGTTGTTTAAGCTAAAATTTGATGTGGCGTGCTTGTAACATTCAAATTACATAGGGCTCCAACTCATACTTTGATGCGATCAGCTTCTGATGATCCAACAAATCCTTTATAACACAGTACATTTTGAAACTTGTTACCTTTAAATTCTGATATGCAATCATGGAGACAAAGATCAAATTCTTTTTAATACCAGGTACATACATGGCATTTTGGATGCACCTGATATTACCATTAGGCAATATCACATGAATATCTCCATACCCTTTAATTTTATATGCTATGTCATCTCCAAGGTAGATGTTAGCACCATTGCTGGTCTCCTTAAAATTTTCATATCAATGTTTATTACTTGTCATATGAGTGGATGCTCTAGAATCCACAAACTAAGTTTCAGCCTCATCGGTCTGAGCAGAAAGAGAAACATCAAACACAAATAATTTAATATCATGACTATGATCTTCGCCAACAAAATGCCTTGTATGCCTCTTGTGTCTATGCCTAGTTTCATCGGTCTTCTTTTTATAACAATCTCTAGCAATATGACCAGTTCTACCATAGTAAAATAACTTAATTCATGAATCATTTCTAGCGGATGAAATACCATGAAATGGATTTTTCTGGGATGGGCCATCGCTTTTATTTCCTCCTTTTGGTTTCTCTTTGAAGAAATTTTTCTTTGCCACCAATGCCAGATCTACATTCTGAGGCTTCAAATTCATACACTTCTCTTCTTCTTGGATCAAAATCCCTGTCAACTCTTCAAAGGTGGGAGCTTTCTCCCTAGCCACAAGACCTGTAATGAACATTTGATAAAAGCACTTAATTCCTGAATCATTTCTAGCGGATGACATACCATGAAATGGATTTTTCTGGGATGGGCCATCGCTTTTATGTCCTCCTTTTGGTTTCTCTTTGAAGAACTTTTTCTTTGCCACCAATGCCAGATCTGCATTCTGAGGCTTCAGATTCATATGCCTCTCTTCTTCTTGCATCAAAATCCCTGTCAACTCTTCAAAGGTGGGAGCTTTCTCCCTAGCCGCAAGCCATGTAATGAACATTTGATAATCCTCTGTCATGCCATTTAAGGTAATCGTGATGAGATCAATGCTGGACAATTTCTCCCCTATGTCGCCCAACTTATCTCTCATTTCTTTGATCTGTGAGAAGATTGCAACAACAGATTCATTCTCCTCCATTAAAATGGAGAGAGTCTTACTCTTCAGAAACAATAGACGATTTGTATTTTTTGTTTCATACAAATCCTTGAGTGTCACCCAAATGTCATTAACAATTTTGCATTCTCGGATATGAGGGAATATGATGTCTTTTACCGACATCTTCAACAACACATTCACTTTATTTTCCCTCTTTTCCCCATCTTGAACTGATGCAGCTGTGGCTCCAGTGACTATAGTTAGCTTTGCTTCATCTTTGTTCGCAATTTTCCATGCATTGGAACCCTCGAGTAATGTTTGCAACTTGAACTTCTAGTTGGCGTAATTTGACCCATCGATCTTATTGCTCCCATTAAGGTATGTCTCTGCAATGTGATTATTCATTGTGAAAACAATTTCAACAGATCAATAGATCCATGACTCCAACAACAAATCCACTGGTGCAATCTACATATCCAATAATCCAACAACTTATCTACAGATCCAACACTATATTCTCCACTAATCGATCTATGAATCTAACTCTAGATCCGCCAACAATCGATCTACAGATCAAACTCCAAATCCTCCAACAGCCAATCTATGGATCGAACTCCAGATCCTCCAACAACTCCAGATCTGGGTGCTACGGATCCAACTCTAGACAAATGGCCTTAAAAAACATGCTAGACATGACCACCAACACAGACACATTTGATCTTGGGCCACCTCTAACAGGGAAAAAACACCAAACCCCTTTCCCCTTGCTACTGGTCGCACAGACGAAAATTTCTTTATGTTTTCAGGATCAGCGCAAGTAGTAAAATTGTTCACCAACACTGATCAACACCCTTTCATTGTGTACAAACAATGATGATCAACACGACTTCTCCTTGTGAGGGTCACATTAATCAGGCTTACTCAAAATATCAGTGCCCTGTCACAAAATTATTTGTACTAGCCACCAAGGCTCTCAACCACCGAGGCTTACACACTCTCCAATCTCAACCACAAGGTCTCTCAGCCACATAGACCCAATTCGGTGACAAAAACTCTCAATCTAGCCACCAAGGCTCAACATAGACCCAACTCGGTGACAAAAACTCTCAATCTAGCCACCAAGGTTCTGATACCATGTTAAAAATGGAAATACAAATTAGAAATAAACTCACACTAAAGCAACTCACAAGTGAGCAAGCTACACCTCGAGACTGCCCAAGCAGTACCACTCTATTCCATTAATCATCAAATCAGAAATATATAAGTTTACATTGAATATAGGGATATCAAAACTATCTCCTAAAAAATAGGAACTAACTCTAATATAAGATACACACACAACTTTGAAACAAAATTTCTCCATTAATTTCAATTAGATGGTTTTTGGGCATGTTGTATTGATGAGCCATGTTATTGTAACAAATACTATTTACAAGTTAATAATATCTATGGCAAAGCGGACGTGAATATCCATGGTTAAACATATTTTTATATTATAGTTTATTGTAAGTATTAAAGATTTTATGTGCCTATTAATTAAATTTAAATATAGTTACATAATAATTATTCTATTTATAAGGTAAAATGGACCTTAACTTATTGTTGCTACTTATATATTTTAATGTAAAATGTATATTATTGTTGACCTAGGTTGTCATTGATGTCAATATGGAAATATTCTAGATACTAGATGATGATATGAAGCCAAGGGGAAGCAGAGCAGATCTATGAAGAAACAAGAGCAAAGCCATCAGGGAAGCCATTGGAAAGACATTAGAAACAATCGAAAGAGCTCATTGAAAGCTCAGAAGAGAAGCAATCAAAGAAAATCTAGAGGAATAAGTCATCAAAAGAAAAGTAACAAAGAGGAACACGTATTAGAGGAACATAAAGAGCTATATCGGAAGTGTCGAAGGAGTAGAGATATCAGAAGCCAAAGGAAAAACTATCGGAAGTATCACATATGCCAAGAGTAAGAGCCACATCGGAGGAACATTGCATGTAATACATGCCCAAGAAGAACCGAGAGGAAGAATTAAAGGAGCCACATAGAACCTATAGAAAGGAAACAACAGAGCAATATATAAACAGAGTTAAAGGAGCGGAGAAATATACACTATTGGAGGCGGAGTAGTATATAATATCGGAGAAATCATATCGACAGGTTCTATTAAGTTTCACCCCCGAAACCTACAACTGCGCTAATGTATGCGGACCCGCTGCAATATTGTAATATGATTTAATACTATATCGCATCTGCCATATCGCAAGTGTTTAAGGCCTTGCCACATTGAAAGCACTGATTGCGATATATGTTGCGAACCCAATGGTCCTATTATAACCTGTCCTAATGATATATCACATCCGCTGTGTCGGAAGTTGTGTATTGAAAATTATAAAGGGATGGCGCTATAAAATGCGATTGCGATATATACACACAGACCCAAAGGGTATATCAACTACTGCTTAATATCATATCGCATCCGCAGCAATCGCAAGTCCTAAAGGGATGGCGCTATAATTTTTCCATTGCGATAGAGGTTTGGACCCAATGGACTCATCAAAAACAATTTATATAATATGTCGTCCAGCAGGGGAATCAACCATCAACAGTCGGTTATGTTATGTACGAACCTCCGGAAGCGGCGATTGCGATAAAAGGATGATGTGACATGTGGGACTTCTATATGGTTATAGCCTCATTTATATGGTTTCCATGAAGTAATAAGTCTGTGAATAAAATATTCTCCGACATATATATTTTTCATATACAAGTCAACCTCTCCTCCCTATGAACATGTCCCTTGGTGATAGGAAAAAGTCTTAAATATATATATATATATATATTGAAACGCTTCATTTTTGGAATTGATCTCGGGCATCTATATTATGAAGAAATAATAGTTCACAACTCATGAACTTGGAAAGAAAAATGGACCTCTTTGAATTTTTTTAACAAGCATCATTTCTATTGTAATTCAACCCCTCTTCCTCTTGAACGTGTCCTTTGAAGCATTGATTAATTCGAATAGGCAGAGGAAGCTAAAGTGATCAAAGGATCGGGAAGCCAAAGAAGCAAGTGAGCATAGAGGAAACTACAACGACTGAGGAGGGAAGCCAAAAGGTTGAATGAGCGTTGGAGAAGCGAAAGCTCAAGCGAGCAAGGAGGAAGCTAAAAGGTCAGGCACATCAGGCATATAAAAACAAAGAACAAGGAAATTTTGAAAGTGGTTGAATAACTAGAAGAAACAGAGGCAGCCGCAAGTCCAGCAGAACATAAAAGAGCCAAAGGTCCAACAGGACAAGAGGCATTTGAAGGACGAGCATCTCTATTGATTTTGTTAGCCTGTAAAAGACTCAGACCTGTAATAAATTAATTAGGTACATAATGCATTCTGAAGTACAATTCTGTGATGAGATAAATAAAGTTTTATCTAACATCGTTTGAAGGGAGCAGTAGCCAGCACTGGTATTAAAACATATGTGAATGTATTTCTGGGAAGTAAGAGATTGCAATAGCAGAGAACAGTGAGAAGCAGTCACACTTGAAGCATTTATGGTGATTAGTAGAACAGAAGCTTGAAACAAAAATTGGTTCTTGTGTAGAGCTTAGTGCAGCTAATTGTAGACTCACTAAAGTTGTGTGGAGACATTATCAGAGATCATAATGGCTATTGTAGACTTTGTGTGGACAGCATGAAGAGTTGTATAGACTTCTTCATAAGAAGATTGGTTTCCATTGATGTTGTAGAATGGAGACTATATTGAAGTTGTAAACAGACAAAACTCAGTAAAGAAGAGTTCTGAGAGCAGAACATTACTATCAAACATGCCTTGACAAGATTGGGTCAGAGCCCTTGGGGTTGGTACCTCAAACGTTTGAAGGATTGGTGTCCTTGGGGTTGGTGCCTCAGAAACTGGAAGGATTAGTGTCCTTGAGGTTGGTGCCTCAGAACTGGAACAATTGGTGTCTTGGGAGTTGGTGCTCCTAAGTCCAAGGTTGGTGCCCTGACAAAACAAAGTTGGTGCTTTGGAGGTTGGAGCCTCACAAAGTCCACGTTGGTGCTTGGCAATGGATTGGAATATATATATTGATTGTATCTATTTTATTGTAAATATTATACTAATAAAAGAATTTTATTCTTGTTGTTCATCTTGTGTTATGAATATAAATGTTTTAACTAGTAAAATAATAATTGAGAAAGACATACTGATTCACCCCCCCAATATTTCCAACAATTGGTATCAGAGCCAGTACCTTGTTTCAAAGCCTAACAGCTTGAAGGTTTATCTTTAGAACACAAATGGTCAAGTCAAGGAAGAAAGTCTCCAATCCTCCTAAAGATGTGTCTTCCTCTACCACTGAAATAGAAGACAATCAATTTGAGGAGGCTGCATGGTTCAATGGGAACTTTAATTTACGGGAAGCAAGAATGAGGAATTTCTTAAAGACTCAAGGCATTGAAATCTAGAAACCAGTGATTGTTGATAACATGATGAATGGAGAATCTAAGAGTACAATGCAAAGGAAATGAAGGCAATCTTGGATGGGCTACTTGACTCTATAAAGAACAATTTAAGAAAATGTTCGTGAGCAAAGGGTATATGGGACAAAATTCATTACCTTCACTCAAAAGGGGCATTGACCGTGACCATCAGTTAAGAAGATGATGGAAATCAAGAAGGAAATCCAGAACCCATCACAGAAGCTAATAATGAGAATGATGATATGAAGGCTAAAGAAGATCTAGAAGATGAAGAGAATGAAAAAGATTTTGTAGAAGATCTCCTTGCTCAACTTATGGCTGCCATGGAAGAGATTAACAATTTGAAAAAAGAAAATAAGGAACCTAAGAAGAAAGCACTAGCTGGTGACCAAGATCAGACAAGGGAGAAAGTTGACCTTGTCAAGCTTCAAGTACAAGAAAGGGATGAAGAGCTTGCCAAGCTTAAGAAGGAATTTCATCAAAGAAAAAGAAAGCAACATGAAGAAATCATATCCATGACAAATCAATTGGATAAAGCAAAGAAACGGGAAGATACCTTGTCAAGTCAACTTGAACAAAGGCACAAGAGCTCGAACAAACTTGAAGAAGAGATTGGCCAGTACAAGATAGAGGTATCCTCTCTCAAATCTCAACTACATGAAGCAAGTAAACAAGCACAAGGAGCTGAGAAGACAATGGAAGCATTGGAAATCATAGAAGGACAAGTTGATGAAGCAAAAAGGAAAGAAACACCATGATATGTCAACTAAAAGCGAAGGATGAAGAAATCTTCAAAATGAAGTCAGATATCATCTCCCTTAAAATAGAAGCAAATGAAGCTACTTGTATCAAGGAAGAAACTGAGAAACAACTTGCTAAGAAGAATAATGAGTGTGAAAGATTGGAAGAAGAGATTATCTTCCTCAGGAAAAAGGTTGAAGGGATGAACAAAACCTTGAAGAGCTTTCAAGCCTTGGATGGCATGCTCAGCCATCAAAGATGTCCATTTGATAAATCGGGTCTCGGGTATGCAGGTGAATCCTCAAACAAGAATGATAATCTTCAAACAAAAGGAATGTGAAGAATCTAGAAAGAAATGTTGATGGTTCCAGTTCCAGCAAAGGCAAGGAGAAAAATCAAGGCAACAATGGAAGAAATCTTGCTCCAAGAAGAAATGTAGATGATGTCAAGGATGCTAGAAGCAATGGTTATCATCAAAGGATCTCAAGATAGAAAGACTTCAGAAGTACATCAAGGAAATCTCCATCTCCCAGGTACCAACGTTTATTTCTTGGTTAATGTTATTCTTGTACAAAATTTGGTCACATGGCAAAATATTGTAAAGCATATCATAAAGATAGATGTTATGGTTCCCAAGCATATCATAAAGATAGATATTATGGTCCCCAACAATCTCCAAGGAACAATTTTGCAAAAAGAAATCATTAATTCTTATTCATGAACAATGTAGATTGCTTCAAGTGTCATAACATTGGTCATATGGCACGTGATTGTAACTTAACTTGGGCTCTTACACAAGCTAGAACCATGCAAAAGAATAAAGTTACACAAGTATGGAGAAGGAAGCAAATACAATTCGAAAGTCCCTTGAACTCTCCAGCTAACAACACACGTTATTGGCCTGAATTTTTGACAATCTAAGCATTTGATGGGAAGACTCTGCCAAATGAGATGATGCATACAGTTAGGGGGAGCCTATGATTCTTGATCATTATTACAGAAGCTATTAGTGAAAGGGTCCTTATGAAATCTTTGTTGAGCCATATTAACAATCATTCTTTGATAAAGATCATATCTTAGGAGTACTCCATTGAAGAACATGATCCTGTAACCAATCTTTGGACTGTTGTTGAAGATGCTTTCCACTTAATCACCAAGTAGTAATTGGAGCAACAAAGAAGGTCATCTAATACTAGAGAAATAGCGCAAACAACTATGGTGTTGTTATCACAGAATTTTATGTCTTGACTCGGGGATTTAATGTGAGAACAGGTAAATTTTGGACACAAATAGAGGCAACCTTCAAACAAACAGATACATTTGGAATGGAGTTTGAAGTAAGAGCAGCTGGCAGCATATAACAAAACTGAAGTATTACAAGAAGATCCAAATCAACAAAATGAATTTAAAAGACAATCATAGATTGGATATCTAAATCTTCTAGCGGAAATAAATTGCAGAGATATGTACAAGAACACAAGGAAAAGATGGCTAATAGAAAGGAGAATGTTGTGCAGTCAAATATAACTTAAGTTGATACTAGTCACTTCGAAAATATAGCAACAGTGAGGCACAACCTCTCACCATTTCATCCAAATGCAATGATGTTGAATACTAGATGGCAATGACTTAAGGAGAAGCACAAAGACACAAAGGAACTCAGATCTGAAGAAAGATAGCAAGAAAAGACAATTTTAGTGGCATTTTCTCTTGATTCGGACTATGAAGGCCTCTCAATTTTGACTGTGGAGATAACAGAATATGGATTGAAGCATAAAAACCTGGACTTGGACACTTGGTGTGTGGCTATTTGCAATCTGTTTGAAAGCATTGAAGTAGAGCATCTTTAAGCATTGTTGAAACCATGATAAAGTAGTTCCGAGACATGAAGAGGGGATAATGTGCTAATTGATGATAAAGCATAAATCCTTCTATCTTGAGTAAAAAGAATAGCACTATGACAGGGGGAGTAACAGACCCATGAAGATCTACCATTCATAAATAACAGAAGTAGTTTGATAGGGGGAGTCCCAGAGCACTCCTTTGCCATTGATGTCAAAAGGGGGGAGAAGAAGAATATTGCCATCAATAGCAAAGGGGGAGATTGTTGACCTAGGTTGTCATTGATGTCAATATGGCAATATTCTAGATACTAGATGATGATATGAAGCCAAGGGGAAGCAGAGCAGATCCATGAAGAAATAGGAGCAAAGCCATCAGGGAAGTCATTGGAAACCATCGGAAGAGCTCATTGAAAGCTCAGAATAGGAGCAATCAAAGAAAAGCAAGAGGAAGAAGTCATCAAAAGAGAAGGAACAAAGAGGAACACGTAGCGGAGGAACATAAAGAGCTATATCGAAAGTGTCGAAGGAGTAGAGCTATCCGAAGCCAAAGGAAGAACTATCGAAAATATCGCATATGCCAAGAGTAAGAGCCACATCTGAGGAGCATCGCATGTAATACATGCCCAAGAAGAACCGAGAGGAAGAATTAAAGGAGCCACATAGAACCAATAAAAAGGAAACAACAGAGTAATATATAAACAGAGTTAAAGGAGCGGAGCAATATACACTATCGGAGGTGGAGCAATATATAATATCGGATAAATCATATCGGCGGGTTCTATTAAGTGTCACCCCCAAAACCTTCGGTTGCGTTAATGTATGCGGACCCGCTGCAATATTGTATTATGATTTAATACGATATTGCATCCGCCATATCGCAAGTGTTTAAGGCCTTGCCACATTGAAAGCGCTGATTGCGATATATGTTGCGGACCCGATGGTTCTATTATAACCCATCCTAATGCTATATTGCGCCTATTGTGTCGGAAGTTGTGTATTGCAAATTATAAAGGGATGGTGCTATAAACTGTGACTGTGATATATGCACACGGACCCGAAGGGTATATCAACTGCTGCTTAATATCATATCGCATCCGCAGCAATCACAAGTCCTAAAGGGATGGCATTATAATCTTCCCATTGCGATAGAGGTATGGACCCGATGGACTCATCAAAAACAATTTATATAATATCACGTCCAGCAGGGGAATCGACCATTGGCAATCGGCTATGTTATGTGGGAATCTCCGAAAGCGGTGATTGTGATAAAAGAATGACGTGGCATGTGGGACCTCTATATGGCTATAGCCTCATTTATATGGTTTCCGTGAAGTAATAAGTTTGTGAATAAAATATTCTCCGACATATATATTTTTCATATAGAAGTTGGCCTCTCCTCCCTATGAACATGTCCATTGGTGATAGGAAAAAGTCATATATATATATATATATATTGAAACACTTCATTTCTGGAATTGATCTCGGGCATCTAATTACAAAGAAAAAATAGTTCATGACTCGTGAACTTGGAAAGAATAAAGGACCTCTCTGAAATTTTTTAATAAGCATCATTTCTATTGTAATTTGGCCCCTCTTCGTCTTGAACATGTTCTGTGAAGCATTGATTAATTCGAATATGCAGAGGAAGCTAAAGCGACCAAAGGATTGGGAAACCAAAGAGGCAAGCGAGCGTAGAGGAAACTACAACGACCAAGGAGGGAAGCCAAAAGGTCGAATGAGCGTTGAGGAAGCGGAAGCTCAAGCAAGCAAGGAGGAAGCCAAAAGGTAAAGTGCACCAGGCATATAAAAATAGAGAACAAGGAAAGTTTAAAAGTGGTTGAATAACTGGAAGAAACAAAGGCAGCTACAGGTCCAACAGAACAGAAAAGGGTCGAAGGTCCAATAGGACACGAGGCATTCAAAGGACAAGCATCTCTATTGATTGTGTTAATTAATCAAGTACATAATGCATTTTGAAGTACAATTCTGTGATGAGATAAATAAAGTTTTATCTGACATCGTTTGAAGGGAGCAGTAGCTAGCACTGGTATTAAAACATATGTGAATGTATTTTTGGGAAGTAAGAGATTGCAATAGTAGAGAACAGTGAGAAGAAGTCACACCTGAAGCATTTACGGTGACTGGTAGAATAGAGGCTTGAAACAAAGAATTGGTTCTTGTGCAGAGCTTAGTGCAACTAATTGTAGACTCACTAAAGTTGTGTGGAGACATTATCAAAGATCATGATGGCTATTGCAGACTTTGTGTGGACAGCATGAAGAGTTGTATAAACTTCTTCATAAGTAGACTGGTTGCCATTGATGTTGTAGCATGGAGACTATAGTGAAGCTGTAAACAGACAGAACTTAGTAAAGAAGAGTTCTGAGAGTAGAACATTACTATCAAACATGCCTTGACAAGATTGGGTCAGAGCCCTTCGGGTTGGTACCTCAGAAGTTGGAAGGATTGGTGTCCTTGGGGTTGGTACCTCAGAAACTAGAAGGATTAGTGTCCTTGAGGTTGGTGCCTCAGAACTGGAACGATTGGTATCATGGGAGTTGGTGCTCCTAAGTCCAAGGTTGGTGCCTTGACAAAACAGAGTTGGTGCTCTGGAGGTCGGAGCCTCACAAAGTCCAAGTTGGTGCTTGGCAACAGATTGGAATTATATAATATATATATATATATATAATATATATATATATATATATATATATATTTATATATATTTATTCTAAATTATTTATAAATAGAAGCATTTTATTCTTGTTGTTATTTCTTGTGTTCTGAATATAAATGTTTTAACTGGTAAAATAACATTGAAAAAGGAAATACTGATTAACCCCCCCTTCCTCTTCAGTATTTCCAAAACTTTTATTGTTTGAAAATTTATTGATGATTTTATTAATAAAAATAAAATTAGAGTAATAAATAAAATTTCATTATTTTTATTACTTTTAACTTTTTATGGACATACAATATCTCTCTCATACTAGGATCTATATTACTTTTAACCCATATATAAATGTTTACAAATTTTTTTACATTACACCTACACATCATCCTTATACTAAATTGTAAAACACCTTTTCACCCAAAAATTGTGTTCTCTTAATCTCAAAAACAAATTTTGCCAAAAAAAAGGTTGAAGCAAGAACTTTCATGAGATATAAATAATAGCCATACACAACGAGTTAGAATTTATGTGAACTTCTAAAATTAAATTTATATCTTCTCCGCTATCTATAATTTTTACAACAATAATTATTTTATTTATCTAAATTTTATAAAATATTTAATATTAAACTTATAAATAATGAATGAATTAGTTTAGATGGAAAAACATAAACAAAGAGAAAAGGAAAAACAGAAAGTGCACTATGAAGTAATGATCTTATGTACATTTTTAAAACTAATTGTAATTCTTACAATAATAATTGAAAAAACGGAAAGTGCACTATAAAGCAATGATCTTATGTAAATTTTTAAAACTAATTGGAATTCTTACCATAATAATTAATTTATTTATCTAAAATCTAAAATTAATAAAATATTCACTATTAAATTAAAAAGTGATAAATGAAGTGAAACTATTAATGTTAGTTTAGAGGAAAAAACATATAGACAAAAAAAACATAAAGTGCATAATGTACTTGTTTAATTTCTTTTTACTGTAGAACATGTTATAACTCATATCACTAATATGGATGTAACATAAGAATTGCATTATGAGATTTTTTATCATTTCTATATTGTATTTTAGAAATTGGTGTTATTTTTTCAACATGAAAGAAGGAGACAGAGTTATATAATTTATTTTTTGCTTTTAAGATGAATGTTAGTAAGTTGTTATTAGTGATGATATACATTAGTAATATTTCATAAGAATACACTATGAATAGATTAATTAATGTTTTTCACCAAGTTGTCTTAATTCTCCATGTAGTATGAAGAGCAATTAGATTTATATTGTTTTGTTTCAAAGTTTTTTCATTAGTAAAAGAAACATGATTAAAGGAATTAGAACAAAAGTCTTTCAAGTAGCATTAGCTACAAATAAGAATAACAAGGGTATATAAATCAATTAAACTATTCATGGCCTTGTATCACCACATAATTGACCCTACTACCACTGCAAAGGAAGGAGGGGATGGAGTAACCACTTGGTTCTTGAAGACAATTGTGGATTAAAAGTGAAGAAATGGAGGAAAGTGGAGAAAATTCTTGATTACTTATTAAAAGTAGATTTAATGTTTCATTTATTGTTTGATTAAATTTTAGATGCTACCGGGGTCAAGGGTTTCTTTTATAGCTAGGAAATAAAGATAACTTAGAAAAGAAAGAAATAATTACGTCTTAGTTAATCTACATGATGTAGTAAGAAACATATTCAAACAAAAGAATATGGGGATAGATGAAAGGCACACATTTAGGCATTAGAAGGGCTTTAATTTGTAGTCGAAATAAACGAGAATTGAGCATATTTCCATGCTCCAAAGCACTAAGATTCTCCTTGTATCATACTTGGAACAATTTTGCCAAACAATGCAAATATATCTATAAATGCACTATACCCTTAAAGGTAAATAAATGAAACAATGTTACCAAGTGATGGACCAAATTAACCCTCTTTGGAAGTCATGTGGACCGTTGAGTTTAATATAGTATGCAGATTGACCAACAAGGTGGTAGACATGTTGGCGAATGAGGGTGCCAAAGAGGTGTCTGCGACGGGCGAATATGGATGGGATGAAGTCCAAGAAGGAAATTTAAAATATGATTGTGTTCACTTAGCTAAGATGGACATGCAAGAGAGTTGTTAGCATCATACTAGGATTATGGCAAGGGTGACAAGCCCCAGAGAGGGCCAAAACCCAAGAAGTGATAAATGGTTAAAAGAATGCGAAAATCACGATCGACATGCAATCAATATGAAAGAAGGTCGTTATATCAAGGTGGTGTTAGAATTCTCCAGATGTAAGGTATGTGGATGATCATAATAGGAAAGGAAACGACAGAGGGAGGTACAAACCCCAGTAGTCCTCCTTCCCCCACGGGCTAGGCCATAAGCAATATAACATACTACTTGAATCATTGACGCATGTAGTTAATGGCTATGTCAAATATGGAAATAATGAAAATATACCAAATGAAAATGAATCAAGTAAGCAATTTGTGTGGAAGGATTAGTTTGTGCATATTATCGCGCGTTGATCAAGCAATAATGGTTGAAAGAGGAAAGTTGCAGAGTGGTGGAAGCTCCGAGCTCTAGGCAACAACAACTATTTATCACCCATCCTAGCTGCCATTTTTCCAACACAAAAATGAGCTCCCCAAAGTCAGGATAAGTTTGTTGTTGTGTAAGCTTGTTGTTTACAGAATTATGGATCACAATAGGTAGGCTTACAGTAGGGGAAGGCCATTAGGAAGGCCGCAAAAGGCCAACCCTCGTAAACACACAAGGATGGAGACCATGGCTAGGGATGTTGCTCAATATTATGTGAATCTAGTTCCATAGGAGGGTAAGTCCATTCTAGAAGCAATGGAGCAAGACGTCAGGAAACAAAGAGTTAACAATATAGAGGCTCGAGTCGCAGAACATGTGGATTTGGTAATTGATACATGGGTCACCAGGACTCGCGAAACCCTCTACCACAAGACCATGGACACAACGTGGCACATGAAGATGCTCATGGGTAAAGACATTGCAGAGACAAGCACTTAGGGGCCCCAGTCAAAGCAACTTGACATTCTCGAGAAGTGGGTGGAGCGGCTGAAAACCCATTTGTAAATGCTAATGGATATAGAACATTTTCAAAAGGACCACATTAACACTATGGAAAAAAAAAGTTTTATATTTTCTTGAATTATGTCCACCATTTGGACATAAATCTGAGAAATGGTGAAGATTAACTGGCCAAAGTGAGACGAGTTTGTGTTCACAGCACAAAAGGGGAGGCCTTGCACCAAGATAGTGACCAGGAGCCACTTGAACCGATGGGAATGCCTTCCGGCAAAGACCCTAAACAGTAATATGGTTTTTTAATGATGCTAATATGTTATTGTTGGTTGTTTCTTGGCTCTTGTTATGTTCCTTTTGTTATATTCAGTATTAGTAGTAGATTAGTTACTGTTAGGGCCGAGCCTATTGGTCAGTGTAGGAGGGTAGGTAGAAGTTATAAGGATGCTTAGTTTTGTATTCATTTTTATAAATTTTGTAAATTTTGGTCAAAATAGAAGACATTAGCAATATCATAACCAAAAGTTCGATGAAAACATGGATTTATTACAAGTAGTCTAGTTTCCAATCAGACAAGCCAACTGGCATAGATTATAATTTTGTTTTGAAAGATGAATAAAATTCCCACCAATTATTTACAAAACAAAGATGGAACAATTTATCCCTCAATTATGAGGCACTCTCCTTGATCTGAATGGATCCTTAAAGAAACAAAATGGTTAATTTGTTATTTCTCAATATTTTTTTATGCTGAAGAACCCCCAATATTTGTACTTAAGGCTTGTTTTTAGAAGCATTGATGCCTTATAAAAAATTATGAGATTCTTCAAACAATTTCTAGGAAAAAATCTATGCTTAGATTTAGGCTACATAAATAGATGAACTAAAGGAGTATATCTTGATTCTCCATGCTATGTGCATAACATAAGGACTAAGGTGTTGTTCATGTGGTAAGGTATGCAAGTTAGAAGGAGATATTAGCTCCATGATTCACGCCCCTTTTAAGTTAACATAGGTATGACCATCCTTGCTTTGCACTACACACTTCTATAAGGCACAATGGAAAATGCACCAAAGAATAAGTAAAAGAAACAAGACTAAAGGTTAAGCTCCATAAAGACTATTGTCTGTGGAGGTGAGTCATGAAAGAATATAGCTCCTTATTTCAAGATCTACACAAAGGGGCTACGGAAAAGGAAGGAAAATGATAATGATTAATGTAGCTTGATGCATCCTCCACTGCACAACAAAACCTTCATGTTTTAATAGAACTAGGTGCCTTGCAATAGAGAACATGGTAGCCTACTTCACAAATGACATGGATGCATAGAGTTTCAACACATGAACCCTTTGATGAATCATGCGAGGCCACATGGTAATCCTGAGAAAGGTGAAATTCCTTGAATTTTGTAAAATTTGAAATGATGGGTAAACATGCATAAGTATTATATCCACTTCTTTGAAGAACAATTGGGAGGTCATTGGAATTGAAAATAGTGGGTAGTATAAACAAAAAAATGGCAGGTTTATAGTTGAATAGGAGTTTGACCAAGAACAATCTAGAGGAGGTTGGTTTAGATGTTCAACTAGTCAGAAGATAACATATGAGATATTAATCCATAGGTTGGGTTGATGTCAAATTTTGATTGTTAGTGGTGGTTAGAGAGATCAACTTAGACATGGATGATTGACTAGTTCTAGAATACAAGATAAATGATTATACTAAGTTTTCCATTAGCACTATACATTGTATTTCTTGTGTTTATAACCAAAGAGCCTTCCAATTGTAAAAACACCACCAACAAGAATTAGAGCAATATTAGGAATAAGATCATGGTGTAATAAAAGTAAACAACATGAATGTAGAGAGACACCAATATATGTGGTTCACTTGACATTGGATACACCCACAAAGAAAACACTAGCCCTTCCTTTATTCCATCCAACATAATGAAGGGATAAAACTTACAACACATCTCTAGTATCGCACAATCTCCTCTCTTAGTTACAATATTGTCTCACAGTAGAAAATCACAATACAATGCCCTCATAAAAAAAGAGTCGCCTTCTAAGGCAAGAAAACACCAACATAACTTTTACCACTAGAATATATGGCACAATGATGAAAAATATAGATTGACTATGATATTACAATCTTTTACAAGGAAATCGCTCCTATAATTTTAATATTGTAATATTAAAATTAAAATATTTTACCCTATAATGACAATAATGAGGGGGAGAGACTCCCCGCACTCTCCATTAGGAGCTAGGATTGAAATGCGATTAACATAGGACTTTTGAATTAGGAACATAATAGGCTCCATAACCAACAAGCAAGACAACCATTTCTAAGTTAATGTTTTTCTAAATTGGATTTCCATAAGGTATCTCTTGCGGCATCTATGTATTTGTGATTGCACTACTAAATTAAGATATCAAAGATTGGTTGAAGATACCATGGTTAATGCTTTTGCACAATGGGTTATTATATTCTTTTATACATGATTCACATTATTCGACATTAAGGTCTGCATTGATAAATCTCGTAGCTAGAGGCCTTTGATTATAGATTGCTTCCTCTATTAGTGGTGTTCGTAATCTTCTTTGAAGAGGGATTGAAATGATCCAAGAGAAACCAACAATGGAATGCCCTAGATGCAACAAAAGAGATATGAAAAATAGTGAGGGTCCATCCTTAGTGAAAAGACTTGGTTGAGACAATAGTAGTTCGAAGTACCCCATGTACTTAAGAGAAAGGACAATGCAATCATAGTGAATATCCAACAACATTTTACTAAGTCTTAAGAATCAAGTTGGGAACCTTTTCAAATATGAAATGAGGGTATTTATATGCTAGATGAACACATGGTGTTTGTCATAAGTGTTCTTGCTCTTTTATGCATTAAATTTGCATCTTTATATTCTTGCTATTCTATGCATTAAATTTGCATCTTTGTTTCATTTAAATATCTTCTAGAGAGTTGAGATAGATCTATATAATCTAAAGTTCATTTATATTGCCTACTTACTATATATTCTTTTTTTTAAAGTTTGATTCATTATTTAATAATTTGTAGCTCCATGTTGTATGTGAACATTTTTTGACTTATTTGAGGTGCATCATTATGCCATGTTCTTTTTTTTAATCTAGAAGAATTCTTAACTTGTCAAAATTATCTGCCCATAGACACACTTGCTAGGGGTCCCATTCATGGGGGTGTCTACCCTTCTATGATTATCTCAACCAAAAAATTATCAAATATTTGAACCTAAATTGATATAGTGTATAACCGACATATCACCATTTCAACAAACCACCTTAAATTTTAATTTACAACTTCTTGAACTAACTATATGTTGTGTGTGGTGATTATTAATTTATTGAAAAATAATTCTAGGTTAATCATCACATTAATATAAATTTACCTCTTTTTTAAATCTTAACTTTTGCTTTATGTATAAATTTATTTTAAACATTTCTGAAATACCTTACCTTTGATATATGAACCTAACAC